>LPNX010571727.1:91414-133039 GCA_001517045.1 Pseudotsuga menziesii
TTGGAGGATGCCCCGACCATGACCACTAGTCAGGTACATATTACAGTCAAACCTCTGACTGCACAGGTCGTTGACCCTCAGCCGACAGAACAACAACAACCAACCATACAAACGCAGCCAACAGTGCAATAGACAACTCCTCCGGCTCCAGCAATCGTCAAACCCACTCAAGAACCAACAGGTGAAGTCGAAGAGGACGACCCTAAGTATGCCCTATCCAAGAGCACCATCAAGAATCTTTCTAAGGAGATAGCGGTCGCCAGAAAAAGACTCAAGACTCAAAAACAACAAACAGGCAGGGGTAAGCGCAAGCTTATTCTTGACTTGTCCGACGATGAAGAGGAACTCGCCGCCGCGGCTGTCGACATTGTCGAAGATGCCCGCACTAATAAAGTGTCAGTTGAAACCTAGTTTCAATGATATATTGAGGCAGGCGCCCCAGAAGGTAGGCCCAAGAAAGATAAAACACAACAGATGCCTGAAAACGTCGTCGACCTTGTGTCGACCCCCCCTCCTCCATCCCCGATGCTTGTAGTCGAAGAACAAGCATCGGCAGAACAGTTGGGCGACCCCATGGAAGAATATCAAAGAGCGATTCCAGAGGCACTAAGAGCCAGGGCCGACAAATACGCTGAGCTTAGAGCCTTCTTCGCGACACTTCCTGCACTGTTCCAGTTGGCACAGACAATACGGACGACAACTCCTCTCAAAGCACACAAACAGATCTACGCCCAAGAAACAACGACATTTACTAGGATCGACGACAGAGGCGACGTGATCAGATCCATCCATTCTTTCACAGATCAAATCGATGCCGAAGCCCAGAACGAACCACCCACATCACCGTCGGAAGCAGGTATCCCTTCTGACCAAAGCCCACCAAATAGTCCCGTCACCCTTTTGTCCCCCACTCCGTCTCCACCTCCACCACCATCATCTCCACCACCTCTGCCACCTCCCGATTCACAGCCAAACCCACCATCAGCCTCACAGTCAGAAGTGGTCATACCACCTCCTCCAACAGAAAAACCACCATCCCCCATACCCCCTCCTCAAAAAGAAACACCCCCGACTTCTATACCACCTAACCAAGCAGAGCAACCCTCGGCCTCCGTCCCACCAACCACAGATCCCACTTCCACTACTGCAGGTACCCAAGAACCACAAACAGACACCCAAAAGAAAAAGAAAGAGCACCATAGAGCATCCGGCCTGAAGATTAGCTTAAAATATGCAAGTTCGCTAACCGACTCAGAGGTCGGTCAACTACTCAAAACCTTGGCCAAAGAATCAAAGAAGAGGACGGTCACCAAAAGTAAAGAGCTCAAAGACAAGGAGGTAGAACAGGTCGAGTTTCTCGGCAAATGCAGGTCTCTTGCACAATCTGTCGTCCCAGGCCCGGTCGAGGATGATACCGATCGACCTCTGGAAAGGGCGTATCAGCTTTTTGAAGGCTTGGTGTCGACCATCCAAACACATCTCCAAGAGTGTAAGGCCGAGCAAAAGGAAGAGACTGCCCGACTACTCCTGACACAGCACACTGTATTTTTCGAAGCCTACAAAGTCTTACAGGACCATATGCAGGAATCCATTGTTACTGACGAAGTACTAAGAGACTGGCCTACTCATTATGGGAAATTCTATCATCAGACCAGGCAGACAAGACAAGGTATTCAGGCCTTGGAGGGACGTAAGTCGACAGAGGTAGCAATGAGGCAGACCATTGAAGAGCAGATTGTGATGGAAAACAGCAAACTGCAGAAGCTAGAATGAGAAGCTCATCAGTGGGTTCAGTAAGCCCTTCCAAACTTAGAAAAGGTCGACAAAATATGCCCGCAGATGCAAAGACTCCTTAATGCTGCAGAAGAACAGAACCAAATGCTGGGTCCCAACATGGAGAACATTGCAGAAATGCCCATGTCAGGAAAGATGTCGGTACTTTCAAATCTTACTACTCTGACGATCGACATCCAGAAGGCCTTGCAGACCTGGACAGATTTCCAGCACCAGCTTGCCGTCACTGCACCAGCAATAGTTGAAGTATGCGTCCAGCAAAGACCGACTATCCATCTGCACAGTCCACCTCAGTATCCGTTGCAGGGTTCGCCAAAACAAACATTTTTTGTACCTCCCTGTTTCTTCGGGATGAAGAAACATTTTGTTCGTGGGGGAGATGTAGAAGGAGCAAGTCGACATAAGTTGACTTGAACGAAGACCGACTTAGTCAGCCGACTAAGTCGATGGACCGACTAAGTCGGTCGGCCAACTAAACTATTTAATTAAGTCGGCTAACTAACAGTCGTGTCGGTTCACCGAACCGACAGGTAGTTATTTTGTAACTATTTGTAACTTGTATATATTAGGATTTTGAGCCACACAAGAACTCAGTTCAGTTTTGTGCTTTGTATGAACTCATTATAATAAAGATATTCTATTCTATCCAATCTGTTCTTGTCTTCTGTCTCTGTTTATATTTATGTATGTTTTAGTATGTATTATTGGTAACCTTATGTGATCTGTGAGATTACAACACCGCTCCATCAGATTTGGTGTCCTTAATGCACCATGATGGCAGATTTTGTTGTAGGATTCTATAAGAAGCCGCATAGGCCGGCGACTCTTGCATCACGCATTTCCTTGAGTCTACAGATCGAGAAGTCTAGGAATTGTTACGAGAGTTCAGGGAGAGAGGTCTGCAGAACCTTATCATCAATCCACCTATGCAGACATGTTCAACCAGGAAGAAATTTAAGGTAGAAGTTCGCTCTAAATGGAACGAAGAAAGGCACAAGCCCTTAGGAAAGAATCCAGAGGATCCCGAGATGTATCCTCCTGGCTCAGCAGAATGGAGGCATGCTGTTTGTCTTATGCAAAAGTACATTGGCATACAATCCCAGGGGTACCATCTGTTAAGGACCCAAAGTTGTGGATGGTCAAATGTTCAATATGACATGAACGGGAGATCATAAATAAGGAGCAAATAGCTGCAGCCGCAATAAGTAGTTTACTATATTTGCCAACAAGGTTCTTCCACCAGAAAAGCAGCAGAGTGTCCCGAAATGGGACAATGGTGAGTCTTAGGGGCCTGTTGGGGCACGCACCTTAATGATCCTTAATTTTGGTAAATCCATGGTTTTTGTGGAAGGTTGTAAGCGGAGTTGTGTGTCAAAATAGTCTTAGGGGTATCGGGGTTGAGTCAAAGCCCTCATTTTTGTAATTGTCCATAAATTTCGGGTGTAAGCCCATGAGTTTGTAATAGTGCACTTGTATAAATAGGCACTCATGTAAAGATGTCAAGGGTATCTAATGAAATCAGGATCATATGATGCGAAGAAGTTAGATCTATTTTTGGGTTTTAAGGTCATGTTGACGGGCATAGATGACTATGCACGCAACGGGGGAGACAACCCAGACCGAGATCCTTAAAGCAGGCTCCAAGCTATTTGGGATGGTTGTTCCTGACAGGTTTAAAGGCTCTGTTAGCCTGAAATTCTAACTATATAAAAATCTAAGAGATAGATCTAACACTACTGATTATCTACTGATTATTTATCAGATAGGTATATATGTCTGTACAAATTAATCAATGTTATTAATTACAGTATTAATCAACTAAGTTAAATCAGTTTATAAAGATAGAAAATTAAATAACTATTAACAAGCCTGATTAATAACAAAGATACATTATATACATCTGTACCTTAATAAAAAATGAAAAAGAATAATCTGCATATGACATGAATATAAACATCTGTTTCAAATAAATTTTTTAACAATATAATTATCAGAAAAGAAAAACATAATATCCTAACCTACGTACTATCCTGATCAGGAGCAATGCGAAATTTAAACCGAAATTAGATCTGCTAACAGGACTATCACTAATCTTGAAAATATTCGAAATAAATTTAGAAATCACCAAGATCATGCAATAGACATGTAAACCACGTACGTAACAATGTCAACCACCAATTTACAACATGGCATTTATTAATAGAACGATAATCAGCATAAGTCAATAGCCAAACATAATATATTTGCACAACTTCATAAAAGAGATTATGACAAACATGCATAATATAGAAAAACAGTAACAAGACCAGGGATAGCATACACATGCGCTAAGTATAAAACTGTAAGCATATATATAAATCATCACCAGTTTAAAGATTGTATCTGCTGACAGGAAACTGTCTCGAGTTACAAAAGATCAAACCGCAGTCTTGTTGTCTATTTTCCCCAAACTATCGACCCCTTATCCCATATGCTATCTCCCCTTAAATACATGTAATCTTCAAAGATAAATAGTCCTAAAAGCTAGAGATAGCCAAAATCGAACCCTCTAACCAATTTCTCTTAAAAATGACAAGTAAGACATGTCATTTTTCCACATACGTGAAAACGCCTAAAAATGGTAAAGATTCGATCCATAAAAATCGAAAAACTTCAACGATGAAACAACACCTGGAAGGTCTGATAGTCAATTTGTTCTGATCATGTGGGGGATGATCTAAAAATAGACAGTCATCAAAATCCGAGCAAGAACAGCAACCATATCGCCTGCAATGCAACACACGAAAATGAAGTAATTAACACACATCCAAAAATCGAAATGACAAAAACTATATAATAAACAGAAATAAAACAAATTAAAACCTATACAAAGATAACCTGATCGTCAATCCATCAAAACTTCAAAATATGAAACGGATAGCAAATACACCCAAAAACATTACAAATTTACAGGCGCGTTGAAGACTTGGATGTTCACACCACTCGACTGACTTGACGACTGACCCTTAAACTGCATAAGCGCAACCTGAGCATTAAGCTCCTGAACCTTTTCTTAGTTCTTATCATTCTCACTCTGTAATTTAAGAACCCTTCTAATCAGCTTATTCATATGATTTTTTAGACACAAGAGATGTTTATCACTTGAGTCTATTTTCTCTTTTAACTTAAGATTATCGGCCTCCATCAAATCGCGATTGGCTACTAATTCATTTACCCTTTCTTCCATCATGTGTATTTTGTCTAAGAGACAATTCACAAACAATGGGTGCATCATATCCCCGACTTCACGAAAAACAGGCGAGCTTGTCTCTACAGAATTCTCTTTAAATGGAAGATCAATAACAGGATCTTCTCGAGTGTCTTTATCAAACACAGGAGGATCTTTACCAATCACAGGAGGACTCTCATCAACAAGGTTCGAAACGAACTCAGGCTGAACATTATTATCATTAGCAGGCAGTGGAAGATCTGCTTCTTCATCATCTATGATAACAGTCTCAACCTGAACACTATCAGTCACGGGGGTTTTGACAGTATTACCTTTTGCCATGCTCCTAGTAAATCTGCCTACCAACTTGGCTTTCGACCTGTCTCGTCCACGATTGCAAATTTTATCAATATTGTTTTGTGGCGTAATCGGTGATAGAGATGAAAATCTCCTCACGCGTTTAGAAACCAGAGGAGTATCAGCACTTCTCACTGAATTAGACACAGGATCATTGCAAGGTCCGGGACTCATATGGCCGATGTCTGACAGGGGTTTACGTAAAGAAGAGACTGATACTGGACTCAGCACTTTATGCTTGTTTCATTCCTCAGGGTTGTCAAACTGGCAATGGCAGAAAGGGGAAAATCCATTGGACTCGACGAACTCATCCCAGGACCGGTTTGACTTTGACAGCTCCTTATCAATTAACATGCGGACTAAGCCATGGTGAAAGAGACTATGACTAACATGCTTAGGACCCTTTTTAATGGCAGCAGACATCTTAAACAGACTTTGCAACAAATAATAAGGTAAGTTCAGCGAGAAACCTATAAATGCAGACATCAACCTGAGATGATAGACGTACGCTGAAGACAAGCGGCCTTCACAAGTCAGGTATCCGTGGATCAAGTCCAGAACAGGGCGCCACTCCTTTTTGAAGTACTTGCGAGCTACTCCACTGCGAAACGATACTTCTTGACCAGGGTTCTTTAGTAGCTGCCGCCAATCAGTAATGTCCATCCTCTTATATTTAAACCATCTCTCGCCGGTCAGTGACAGACCAGTGGCAAGCGCCACTGATCGCTCGTCCACCTGAAAAATGGAGATCACCCACTTCTGCCTGAAAATCAACCAGGGAGACAGCGAAAACCCTTGTGACTTCGGGGTTCGAATCAGAGAATTTACTTATAAACGGCATCCACCCAATAGCCTCGACCTTTGCTAACAGGTCAGGGTTCGAATCCAGCAATTTCGTTTCGCAGGGCTTGACCCTCACTACTGGCGCCATTACTGACTGTATCAAGGCACGTAACCGCACACAAAACAAATACCACAGCTCGGCACAAGACAACAAATTAGAGAACGAGCACTCCGGGTAAAGACTGAGCAAGAACAAGCAATGAAACTTAACCTTATGATAAGCAAAATAAGCCATGAACAAACGCAGACTACACTCCTGCAAGTTCGGCATAAACGAAGACATTATCGCTCAGAGAGATAATCGATTAATGAGGAATGACGGTCAAAGACTCCAGATAACTCATGTTATCATTATTTAACTGGCATTAATGATATAAGGCCTTTTGCTGTACACGAAACAAGTGTTCCATTGACAGGCAGCCACGATGGAGGACAAGTACCGGGACCTAAACATGATGGACAGGGTTCAGTACCAGTGTCATGATAGCATATCGACTTTGCAATAGGTGGATCAGAATGGAGGCTATGGCATAAATTGATCTGACGATAAACCATAATACATATCACCCTTACAGTAGATTCGACTTACCCTTCAAAGGTGGCAGATAATACAACATAATACAAACCATCACGTTGAAACTAGACTTTGGAATATAAACCATATAAAAATCGACATACACAGTCAATATCAACGATGGTTTGTAAACTTAGGATATGGCACGTAAGATATTTGTTCTTGGACACTCTAGTCTTTATCAGAGTTATAAAGACCCGACCATTCATAACCATTAATCAACTTACAAATGAAATCCATAATAATGTGACAAACCATACCAAGATCAACTATTCCAATATCGTGACCTTATAAATAGTTATAGTAACAAAATCAAACAATAAAATAAATTTATAATGTTTGGGATAAGATGCAAGACTAAGATGACAATAACAGGTATAGGAATCATTAATACTCATCCTTTTATTTTTTTAAGTATAAATCCACCGAAAATAATAACTTCATAGTAGTGATTTCGTTAATCTAATATAGTTCACAAAGGTTGTTTAAAAATATGGAATTTCGCTGAATCAGTAGCTCACGGAAGACTACCTTTTCAGTAGCTGATAATTCATTAGATTTTTCCCTTTAAAATTTGAACATTTCATCAAAACAAAGTGGGATTTTGTTTGATGAAATATGTTTTTTTAAAGGCTGTTGAGCAGGGGCACAACGGATGGCAACTTGCTGGGTGGAACAGTTATCTCTGTTCTTTGACCTGAAATCATGCGAACAAAGAAATTAAATCCTTAATATAAGCCATTATACAGAGATTGCTATTTTAACATCTTAAACAGATTCAAGCATTTCACAGTTCTAAAAATTACCAGAAAATTACAGTTTCAGTCATTCATTTGATAAACATCAGGTTTCTAACAAAAATCAATCCTTAAAGAGTAAGACAGTAAATGGCTTAGTCTTAATGAATTAAATCTCAATACCACAAGCATGGCCCTGCTGCCAACAGGCGTCCATAGCCTCGACAGGGTTGCTTCAAAACCCACAGAATGCCAGTATCCCATCTGCTAGTTATTAATATACAATTCTGGTCGGGGTGAACTGTTACCATTATTTTCTTTTAATTTTATTACTCATGAAGGCCATGCTTCAGGCTTGGTAACCAGATAGTAACCATGTCAGTCACCAGTCTACATTACAGTAAAATGAACCGGCTCGTGATGAGACCTTTCATCGCTTAGGGTTTTCTGTCCAAGGGTCATTGCCCAGGCTTGATGACCGGAGACGACAATGTCACTGAATGCAAACCTATGATCTTGAACAGATCAGCTCGTTATGAGACCTTATGTCCTTCAGATTGTTTTTTACAAATATTCAAGTCCATCCTTGTCCAGAACGTAATTATTGTTAATCTCAGATGATATTATCTTAGCAGATGGGGAGGCAAATCTGATCCTCTTTATGAGAAGAGATGGCGTAAAAGATTTAAATAGATAACTTTACCAAGTACTTCCCTAATCCCTTTGGGCAAATCTTTGTAGAGACTGATATAATTAATTAATATTAACATGGTTTAAAAGTTTCTGGTAAAATCTAGAACGATGAAAACACCATTCTCTGTTCAAGAAGTAAAACAGTATGATAGTTTCTAGGATAGTAATGTCTTCGTGCATGATTTACAGATCAATTACAGAACTTGAAAGCAGTCATCAGTTTGAGGTTTGATAAATTGATCAGGCTCGCAACACGCAAATAAAGCAGCAAATAAATGTGGGAAAATATAAACAAATCAAAAGAAAAGGAAATAAAACCCACCAAGCAAGCACTCCACACCAGGTATATACAGGATGATCCCTTGAGGCGGATCAGCAAAAATATCTCTTAATCAGGTGACCATTTACAGGAAGGTTGTCAATGTCACCTTCCAATGTTTACAACCTGAAAGTGCTAGGACCAAGTTTTTATGTAATAATAAATGGTCCCAGCCACAGGCATTGGAACTTCGTATGTTTTCCTTTATCTTCGTGCCCCTTGTCCCATTTCAGGACTAAGTCACCTACTTCCAAATCCCGACTGACTGACTTTTTGAGGTCAAACCAACGCTTCACGGTCTACTGGTGTTTTTCAAACTTTTTCCTAGCCAACTCCCTATCTTCCTCCAGTTTATGCAAGGTGTTAATTTGATGCTCCATTGCAGAACATGGTGTCTCCTGCACTAACTGGGAGAGCTGTAAAGAGGGTAAGAACAAATGAGGAGGCAAAATAGCCTCCTTGCCATATACCAGGAAAAAGGGAGAGTTTCCCGTGGCAGCTTTGGGAGTCACTCTGTCATCCCACAAGGCATTCGATAAGGCATTATGCCAATTCCTGTGATGATTTACCACCGTACATTTCAGAATCTTGATTAAATTTTTATTAGAAGATTCTGCTAACCCGTTACCCTGGGGATAATAATTAGCTGAATACTTTAATTTTATTCCCTTTTCCAATGCATACTCAGTTAATTTAACAGAAGAAAAATAAGTTGCATTGTCAAAAATCAAGGATTCAGGAACATCGAATCTGGTGATAATAAAAGAATCAAGGAATGATATCACCTGTTCCAAATTAACTACTCGCAAAGGGATGGCTTCAACCCATCTGGTGAAGTAGTCTATGGCTGTCAAAATGTATTTATGCTGCTGTGAAGAAGCAGGTGTGATTGGGCCAACAATATCCAGACCCCATTGTTGAAATGGGACTTCGATAATAACCGGCTGGAGGGGTAACGCTGCCTTCTTCAGTCTACCTCCTGCTCTCTGACACTCCTGACACTTCCTGGCGAAAGTGTATGCATCTTTGAACAACGTGGGCCAGTAGTAACCAGCTTTAAGTATCTTATGGGTAGTGGTTTCTCCGCTAAAGTGTCCTCCAGCTGGTCATGCATGTAGTTGAGATAACACATTATCAGCCTCATTTCTTTCTAGACAACGAAGGAGAACTCCTTCGAAATTCTTTCTAAACAAAATGTTATCAATAAGCTGATAAGGAGCAGATCTCAATCTCAAAGCTCTTTTATGACGTGGGTCTAATTGTTCAGGAGCATTTCCATGCAATAAAAAGAACTTAATATCATTATACCACGAATCAGGAGGAGTATAGATCGGAAAAACTTCCCTTTCAAATAAAGAAGGTTCGCTAAAGAAGTGCAGATCAGGTTCAGAACTGTCCGCAGACCCAGCTGCTAGCTTGCAGAGTCCTTGTCCCCTGACAATCTTTAAAGGTTTTATTTCCAGGTCGTATTCCTGAAGTGCTGTGACTCAATGTGCTCATTTTTCACCAAGATCCTTTTGCACCAAGAGATTTCTAATTGCAGAATATGGTACAATGACTTTGGTGTGGGACTTCAGCAAGTAAGGCATGAAATGTTTGACAGATTTGAAAACAGCGAAAGCTTGCTTGTCTACTTCTGGGTAGTTCAGCTCTGCACCGTTCAAACCAGAACTCATAAAAGTGATAGGAGCCTCATTATTTTCCTGGTTTTTCTGTGTCAGAACAGTAGCATATGAAGAATCAAAAGCAAACGTATACAAAATGAAAGGTTTGGAAAAATATGGGCTAGTTAGAGTAGGAGCTTCAGCAATAGCTTTTAAGATGTCATGAAAAGATTTCTTCTCATCAGTAGACCATTTAAAATCAGCATCTTTCTTGATCATTTTCTGAAGCGGCCTAACAATTTCTGTGAACCCAGGAATAAATCTAGGAACAAAATTTATCTTCCCAAGAAACGACTGCATAGACTTCTTTGAGTGAGGCATTGAAATCTGTGATATAGCACAGGTACGTTCTGGGTCAATATTGATGCCTTGTTTAGAAACAACAAAACCCAGCAACTTACCTTCTGTGATTGAAAAGATAGATTTCTTAGGATTTAGAGAAATCCCATACTTCCTGCAACGCTCAAAAACTCTCCTGAGATGAGTTAAATGATCAGTCCTATTTTTTGAAAAGACGGTAATATCATCAAGATAAATAACAACAAACTTACCGATCAGACCTCTGAAGGCGATATCCATTGCCCTCTGAAATGTTGCTCCGGCATTTATTAGACCAAATGGCATCTTCCTATATGCATAGGTTCCCCAAGGAGTCCTAAAAGTTGTTTTCAACTGGTCAGCTTTGGATACTAACACTTGGTTGTACCCTGAAAAGCCATCTAGAAATGAAAACATTTCAGATCCAGAGACCTGTTGCAAGATTTTCTCCATTGGAGGAACAGGATAATTGTCCTTATCTGAAACCTTATTCAGGTTTCAGAAATCGACGCATAACCTGATATCACCATTTTTCTTTCTAACGGGGACAAGATTTGCCACCCACTGTGCATGCCGAACCGAGAAAATTATTCTGGCGGCAAGGAGTTTATTCAGCTCCTTCTTGACAGCTATTTTTAGGCTAGGATGCATTTTCCTTAGTTTTTGTTGAAAAGGCTTAGCCTCTGGTTTCATAGGAATGACATGTTGCATTATATTAGGGTCAAACGTTTTCAGGTCGTCATACGTCCATGCAAATATGTCTTTGGACTCATTGAAGAGTTTAATGAAGGCTGTTTTTTCCTGGGTAGTACATTTACTACCCAGATTTACACATTAAGGGTTGTGTTCAGTACCTAGATTTACAATGTCAGATTGCATGATGGAGCTATTAGTTTTACAATTCCTTGCAGCTTTAAATTTATCCTTCAAGTCATAGAATTTCTCAAGTTTGATTACTGATCTGGGAAGAGCACTAACCTGATTGAGAGATTCTTGAATTGAGCAAGGCTTATGGATTACCGCAAAATTATATAGATCCTCATCGTGAGTCATTTCGTCAATGACTACATCCTTAAAAGTATCCTTCAAAGTCACAAAATCGATCAACTGCTAGTCGTTGTCGAAGACTCTCCAATTTGCTATGTTGTCAGGTATAGAAGGTCTGAAAAGCAATTCAACCGAGAAAGAATCAGTAAGCATTCCCTCGGATGGAATTAACCTTGAAGCAACATTAGCTAAAAGATCAGCTTCCTGATTTAGATAACGAGGGATGGAACTTATGTTAAATGCTTCAAATGCTAATAGTAAATTCCATACCTCTGCCTGATAATTTCTCAAGTGCCCAGCAATGCAATGTATAGTGTTACGTACCTGTCTGACAATTATCTTAGAGTCCCCTAACACTACCAAAGCTTTAGCTCCCAGGTCAATTGATTTTTTCAGCCCTTGAATCAGAGCTTCGTATTCAGCCACGTTATTGGTGCATTCAAATTCTAACCTGCAGGCAATGAAATATCTTTTTCCATAGGGGTCTATCAGTAAGCAACCTGCACCAGCCCCTTCTTTTGACTTAGATCCATCGAAATATAAAGACCAAAGACCATTGTTCATATCTAAGTGTGCCGCATTTGGGACTGGAATTTCATCTGTAACTTGTGAAAAATGGCAAATTTCAGACTGCTGTACTGCACCTATTATTGATGAAGTTTCAGCTTCAAAATCCCCAAAGAAAGAGTCTGCCATATAGTTGCCCATTATGGTATCGGTGAATAATACCGGTTCATTCGAATCATCCAATTCAGTGATAGTATGCTTCATGTAGCGTTCCCGATCAATTCTAATTTTATTTGGGCGACCATTATGAGATATGCATAAGTGTGACCAATCAGTAGCAAAATATCCCTTCAGTTTCTCAGACCAATCTCTACTGAGAAATATACCATATGCTTCTGGGATGTCTGCTACGATTATATCAATAATAAAATGGACTTGAGGATTCGAAGCTAACCTTATCAGCACCTCTTTCAACTTACCTATTACTTTTACGTTTGAACAATCAAGCTGTACAATACTTCTATCACAAGGCACAGGGACAGCATTAAGTTTTTTACATACAGAGTATGGCATAACGGTTTTGGAGGCCCCTAAGTCTATCATGCAGTTGTGCACTTTACGATTGCATATTTCAAACATAAGTAAAAAAGGTGGAGTTGAAGAATCAGATTTCTTGCCTATGGATGATGCATTGACTGAAGATCTTGTTGGGTTATCTTTAGTGTTAGCAGAGCTGTTTTGACTTGAAGGAGTTTTTCCACTTTTACTTGGAGACACCCCTTGCATCATTTTATCCCTAATCACTGGTAACTTAAGTAGCTCATAGATGGAAATATTGGCCCTGATTTTCTTTAAATCTTCAATCAGATAGTATTCTAAATCAAGAGAGGGTGCAGATTTACTATTTGCAGGTTGAGTTTTTGTTTGAGCAGCTGAACTATTATCTGTAGCAGTTGTAGAAGGTTCCCATAAGGGTTGATCTTTCTTGCTTCTAGTGTTATACTGATGCTGATTTACATTGACTACACCTACATCTTCATCATCAGTCAATTCTGAAGTATCCCAGAAGTGACTGATAACTTGAGGAGGTTTATCTTCTGTGTCATTATCTTTGTCTTGGGTGCCTTCAGAACTCTGTCCTAAAGATTGAGTTTCGTTTTCAGCTGATGTTTCTAGACCTGAAACTAATAGCTTGAGGAAACTGTTAATTTCATCAACACTATTAGCTTCAGACAGTGGATTCTGTCTAGGAGCTGCATTCGGGAATGGCCTTCTGAAAGGTTGTATAGGTGGTTCTTTAGGAGGAGTGTTTTCAGAAGTGCCTTTCTTTAAATCAATGATTTCATTAGACAGTTTTTTAATAACTCTTTGTAGGCTATCTAGGTCTAAAGAATCCTGACCTTTTTTCTCAGGGTTTGTGTTCTTGGTAGGACTGTCAGTCTTCTTACTGGAAGAAGATGCAGCATCTGTGTCTACTCCAGGATTTGCTTTTATGGCAGACATATCTTTCTCAACCTTAATTGCTTCTTCAAAGTTTTCAGCAAGGGTAAGTTTGGCTTTTTGTCTGACAAACATTGCCATTGACACAGGCAAGGCTGAAGTGTAAAATTCAATAGTGACATCCTCATCTAGCCTTGAAGCAGCAGGGATCCTATTTCTTAGAGTAAGGAATCGCTGGTTGAAATCCTTGACCTTTTCCTTGGTTTCCATGCAAATTCTAGACAATTCTAGCACCAAGGCAGCTGGAGTCTTGTCATCTCCAAACTTGTTCATTAAAGCAAGGTCGAATTCGTTCCAGCTGGTAATGGAACCAGCTGTAAGAGAAAAATACCACGTCAAAGCTTTACCCTCAAATGTATAAGGGAAAAGCTGACAGACTACATCTTCATGTTCAACATCCAAGAGCCGAATAGCTAACATAAACTTCTTGACATGATCTTCCGCTGGCTCTTTCGACTCAGGGTTGAACTTGGGTAACAACTTCTCAGGATGCTTAGGTAAAGGATGTTGATCACTTGGGACAGCCACTGCATCCTGAGCTAACCATGGCATATTAGCATTAGGGTTCGGGGGGTTTACACCTTCCATGTTTCTTGGAGATGGAGGCGATGAAGGTGGTGTTTGAAGAATACGAGGAGGCGAATGAGGTGGTGATGGTGGTTGACCAGACCCTCCTGAAGCAGGTGGTCCTGAAGAAGAGGAAGTCTGATTGGTGCCTGTTAGAGGTTGTTGTATTTGAATATTGGGAATGGCACCTAAAGACTGCTCTTGTTCTCCCGAAGCAGGTTCAGGATGACGAGTACGAGGACGGGTAATCTGCGGAAGAGGTAATTCAATGGGCTGGCGCCCAATGAGATTCGAATAAGCCCTTGTTAAAATTCTACGAGATTCATTTATGGCTTGCTCGTACTGGTCAATTTCTTCAGGTAGGTGAATACTGGGAGAGTTGAACTGAGAGATCAGATTTCGAACAGAGTCGCTCACTGGGGTTTCATTCAATCATGATGAACGGTGAGAGCGTGGTTGTGCAGTTGACTATATTTGAGGGGTGATAGGATGATTAACTTTGTTTACAGGATTGTTTTCATCAGCCATTTGCCTAGGCTGGCCCTCCTTCTAGCGCCATTGTTGATGGGCGTAGATGACTATGCACGCAATGGGGGAGACAACCCAGACCGGGATCCTTAAAGCAGGCTCCAAGCTGTTTGGGATGGTTGTTCCCGACAGGTTTAAAGGCTCTGTTAGCCTGAAAGTCTAACTATATAAAAATCTAAGAGATAGATCTAACACTACTGATTATCTACTAATTATTTATTAGATATGTATTTATGTCTGTACAAATTAATCAATGTTATTAATTACAGTATTAATCAACTAAGTTAAATCAGTTTATAAAGATAGAAAATTAAATAACTATTAACAAGCCTGATTAATAACAAAGATACATTATATACATCTGTACCTTAATAAAAAATGAAAAAGAATAATCTGCATATGACATGAATATAAACATCTGTTTCAAATAAATTTTTTAACAATATAATTATCAGAAAAGAAAAACATAATATCCTAACCTACGTACTATCCTGATCAGGAGCAATGCAAAATTTAAACCGAAATCAGATCTGCTAACAGGACTATCACTAATCTTGAAAATCTTCGAAATAAATTTAGAAATCACCAAGATCATGCAATAGACGTGTAAACCACGTACGTAACGATGTCAATCACCAATTTACAACATGGCATTTATTAACAGAACGATAATTAGCATAAGTCAATAGCCAAACATAATATATTTGCACAACTTCATAAAAGAGATTATGACAAACATGCATAATATAGAAAAACAGTAACAAGACCGGGGATAGCATATAAACGTGCTAAGTATAAAACTATAATCATATATATAAATCATCACCAATTTAAATATTGTATCTGCTGACAGGAAACTGTCTCGAGTTACAAAAGATCAAACCGCAGTCTTGTTGTCTATTTTCCCCAAACTATCAACCCCTTATCCCATATGCTATCTCCCCTTAAATACATGTAATCTTCAAAGATAAACAGTCCTAAAAGCTAGAGATAGCCAAAATCGAACCCTTTAACCAATTTCTCTTAAAAATAACAAGTAAGACATGTCATTTTTCCACATACATGAAAACGTCTAAAAATGGTAAAGATTCGATCCATAAAAATCGAAAAACTTCAACGATGAAACAACACCTGGAAGGTCTGATAGTTGATTTGTTCCGATCATGTGGGGGATGATCTAAAAATAGACAGTCATCAAAATCCGAGCAAGAACAACAACCATATCGCCTGCAATGCAACACACGAAAATGAAGTAATTAACACACATCCAAAAATCGAAATGACAAAAACTATATAATAAACAGAAATAAAACAAATTAATACCTGTACAAAGATAACCTAATCGTCAATCCATCAAAACTTCAAAATATGAAATGTATAGCAAATACACCCAAAAACATTACAAATTTACAGGCGCGTTGAAGACTTGGATGTCCACACCACTCGACTGACTCGGTGACTGACCCTTAAACTGCATAAGCGCAACCTGAGCATTAAGCTCCCGAACCTTTTCTTCATTCTTATCATTCTCACTCTGTAATTTAAGAACCCTTCTAATCAGCTTATTCTTATGATTTTTTAGACGCAAGAGATGCTTATCACTTGAGTCTATTTTCTCTTTTAACTTAAGATTATCGGCCTCCATCAAATCGCGATTGGCTACTACTTCATTTACCCTTTCTTCCATCCTGTGTATTTTGTCTAAGAGACAATTCATAAACAATGGGTGCATCATATCCCGAACTTCACGAAAAACAAGCAAGCTTGTCTCTACAGACTTCTCTTTAAATGGAAGATCAATAATAGGATCTTCTCAAGCGTCTTTATCAAACACAGGAGGATCTTTACCAATCACAGGAGGACTCTCATCAACAAGGTTCAAAACGAACTCAGGTTGAACATTATTATCATTAACATGCAGTGGAAGATCTGCTTCTCCATCATCTATGATAACAGTCTCAACCTGAACACTATCAGTCACGGGGGTTTTGATAGTATTACCTTTTGCCATGCTCCTAGTAAATCTGCCTACCAACTTGGCTTTCAGCCTGTCTCATCCACGATTGCAAATTTTATCAATATTGTTTTGTGGTGTAATCGGTGAGAGAGATGAAAATCTCCTCACGCGTTTAGAAACCAGAGGAGTATCAGCGCTTCTCACTGGATTAGACACAGGATCATTGCAAGGTCCGGGACTCATACGGCCGATGTCTGACAGGGGTTTACGTAAAGAAGAGACTGAGACTGGACTCGGCTCTTTATGCTTGTTGCATTCCTCGGGGTTGTCAAACTGGCAATGGCAAAAAGGGGAAAAGCCATTGGACTCGACAAACTCATCCCAGGACTGGTTTGACTTCGACGGCTCCTTATCAATTAACATGCGGACTAAGCCATGGTGAAAGAGACTATGACTAACATGCTTAGGACCCTTTTTAATGGCAGCAGACATCTTAAACAGACTTTGCAACAAATAATAAGGTAAGTTCAGCGGGAAACCTATAAATGCAGACATCAACCTGAGATGATAGATGTACATTGAAGACAAGTGGCCTTCACAAGTCAGGTATCTGTGGATTAAGTCCAGAACAGGGCGCCACTCCTTTTTGAAGTACTTGCAAGCTACTCCACTATGAAACGATACTTCTTGACCAGGTTTCTTTAGTAGCTGCCACCACTCAGTAATTTCCATCCTCTTATATTTAAACCATCTCTCGCCAGTCAGTGACAGACCAGTGGAAAGTGCCACTGATCGCTCGTCCACCCGAAAACGGAGATCACCCACTTCTACCTGAAAATCAACCAAGGAGACAGCGAAAACCCTTGTGACTTCGGGGTTTGAATCAGAGAATTTACTATAAACGGAATCCACCCAATAGCCTCGACCTTTGCTAACAGGTCAGGGTTCGAATCCAGCAATTTCATTTCGCAGGGTTCGACCCTCACTACTGGCGCCATTACTGACTGTGTCAAGGCACGTAACCGCACACAAAATAAATACCACAGCTTGGCACAAGACAGCAAATTAGAGAACGATCACTCCGGGTAAAGAATGAGCAAGAACAAGCAATGAAACTTAACCTTGTGATAAGCAAAATAAGCCATGAACAAACGCAGACTACACCCCTGCAAGTTCGACATAAACGAAGACATTATAGCTCAGAGAGATAATCGATTAATGAGGAATGATGGTCGAAGACTCCAAATAACTCATGTTATCATTATTTAACTGGAATTAATGATATGAGGCCCTTCACTGTACACGAAACAGGTGTTCCATTGACAAGCAGCCACGATGGAGGACAAGTACCGGGACCTAAACATGATGGACAGGGTTCAGTACCAGTGTCATGATAGCATATCGACTTTGCAACAGGTGGATCAGAATGGAGGCTACGGCATAAATTGATCTGACGATAAACCATAATACATATCACCCTTACCGTAGATTCGACTTACCCTTCAAAGGTGGCAGATAATACAACATAATACAAACCATCACGTCGAAACTAGACTTTGGAATATAAACCATATAAAAATCGACATACACAGTCAATATCAACGATGGTTTGTAAACTTAGGATATGGCACGTAAGATATTTGTTCTTGGACACTCTAGTCTTTATCAGAGTTATAAAGACCCGACCATTCATAACCATTAATCAACTTACAAATGAAATCCATAATAATGTGACAAACCATACCAAGATCAACTATTCCAATATCGTGACCTTATAAATAGTTATAGTAACAAAATCAAACAATAAAATAAATTTATAATGTTTTGGATAAGATGCAAGACTAAGATGACAATAACAGGTATAGGAATCATTAATACTCATCCTTTGATTTTTTTAAGTATAAATCCACCCAAAATAATAACTTCATAGTAGTGATTTCGTTAATCTGATATAGTTCTCAAAGGTTGTTTAAAAATATGGAATTTCGCTGAATCAGTAGCTCACGGAAGACCACCTTTTTAGTAGCTGATAATTCATTAGATTTTTCCCTTTAAAATTTGAACATTTCATCAAAACAAAATGGGATTTTGTTTGATGAAATATGTTTTTTAAAGGCTGTTGAGCAGGGGCACAGCAGGTCAAGTCCCAGCTGTGTGCGTGGACGACCTCTGCAGTTGTGTGCGCAAAGGGTTTTTGTAAAGAAAGGAACTGCAGCTGAGTGCGCAGCTTAGAGATTGTAAGAAAGGAACTATAGCTGAGTGCGCAGTTAGACTGGAAGGACAGATCTGCTGCTGAGTGCACAGATCAGAACTATTGCTTTGTGAAAAGTTGAATAAAATAGCAGTTTTGTGGACGTAGCCCCTACACTAGGGGTGAACCACGTTATATCTTGTGTTGTGGTTCTTTTGTGTTGTTTCTGTTATGGTTTTATTTTATGCATTGATAAGTAGATAATTGACAAAGTAAGATATCTACTGAATAATAACTTTGCTGTGAATTCCCAGTTAAGGGTTAAGCAAGAAACTGTTTGTTCATCTAACCGTGAAGCTATTTAAGTACAAGTCGAAGCTCTATATTGTATGATTATAATTTGTTAAGGCTAAAGGTACAGTAATATCCCTCTTCTGCTTGCAGAAACCTGGTTCTGCGGCACCCCATATCTATTTTGGGTGAGACTGCAACCTGTTCGCAGGTTGTTGCCGAAAGGGCCAACACTATGGGTCTTTTTGTTGGTGTGAAGTTAATGGTATAAAACCCGGGTCTGCCCTATATCCCAACACAAGCTCGGGCTACATGGTTGATAACTCTGAAGAAGGGAGCCAACATAAAGATCAATAAGGCAAGAAAAGCCCATGAAATGCAATCACAACTTGATAGACAAGGGAGTCCCTATGGGGAAATGCCAACAGAAAGCTCAGGAGGAGTATGAATATATTTCTCAAGGACATGGTGGGACTATAAGGGAATCCCCAAATCTAAAGGAGAAATATCAACATGGGCACGGAATGCAAAACAAGATCTAACTAAGGCACCCATGTATAGGAAATCTCTACCATTCATGTAATGTCACTTCTAGTAGCAGTATGAAGGTTCCGTGACCTCACGAAGTGGGTTTGTACCTAAGGTCAAGATGAAACGGACATAAGGAGATCCATAATGCAAGTGGGTATGGAGTCCTAACCTATATGCCAGTTCAAAATTATACCTGTCATGGGAACGAATGGATTAAAGCCCCAGAGAGAGTGTACATAAAATGGACCCTACATGACAACAATATTATTCCAAAACAACTGGAAACAGTCAGTAAATATTCCGTACTATAGGAAATAGGGAGGATTGATTATGACAACCTCATTCAAAGGAAACACTGCGTGGGATGATGGGACATAAGAAGGAATGCAAGGTGGAGCCCAAAAGTTCACGTATCCACAACCACCCCCATGAGAACGAACACTTGTATTAAGACCGGGTGGAGGGAGTACAAATCCTCCACAAATGGAGTAGAGGATGGAATATGATGACTCTCGAATCTATGAGTAAGGTAAGGGGTTGTGGTTCCCCCCAGTCCAACACCAGGGTCCGCACTAGGACCTGGAGCGGGTGACGGGACACTAATAGTGATAGTAGGCATGCTGGACATAAAAGGACCCAAACTCAAGAGAACATAAATATAATCAAGCAATAACGATCCCTAAAGCCAACTAGTGCACAAAGAGTACACTCCTAAGAGAATCTATAACCATCATGCAAGTAAGCTAAGGGGAGGATAAGTGAGCTCCCGAATGCAGTAGGTATGTCTCACCTAGGAGAAGCTCAAAAATATCATACACTACAAGCAGAGGTGTGTAACCAATTATAGTGGACCTTAGATTCAACATGTAAAGCGACTGTGCTGTCTGACCCCTACCTGGCTAGGACACACAAAGTAATCTATGTAAGTACCCCCTATGATACTTAGGTAAGGCAACTAAGGTCACCCCAATATAACCAATTCTCAAGTGGATAGTCACAGGTGGGATCGACCATATGGGTAGGGTAGCGAATCTCGAAGCTCGAAAGCACCAACCAGTACCTAAAAATTCCCCAGATATGAATACAATTCTAGAAATATCTCTGACGCTCACAGAAAGTGGCCAAGGGATATCCAGACCATAATCGTGCATGTTGCCTCATGCTTGACTCCTATGTAAGAGGAGATTCCTGAGAAACACTAATTATCCCAAGGATTTCTCACTCTCTCACATGGATAGACACCTACTTGTTGTGTTTAACAGTCTTGGAGAATTGACTCACAATGAACTATTACAAGACTCTAAATTCTAATCTTATTGGTAAACCCTATAAAATAAAAATGTGTAGTTCATTTTAATTAAGTGTTGATTTTAATGGATGTGATTACTCAAATGGAAATGGACATGCAACTAATGGTATTATGACTCAGCAGTGAAATAAATGTGCACACCTAACAAAAAATTCCAAGTGCAATTTTGTCTTTAAATATGAAGAAAGGGGTATGCCACTACATGAAACGCAAAAATATTCATTCCTTTCTGAATGCTAATGCAATCCTTCCTATATGAAATCCTAAACACAACTCTTATCCATGCAATCCAATGCAAGTACCCCCTTAAATCCATATGTGAAATGAAAATAAAAATGCAACTATTTTGTATTTTCAACATAAAAGAATGAAAATGCAATAAAAGTCATTAAAATTCTCAATCTATGCAGCAAGCATCAAACACAAGTCAAGAAAGACACTGAGACAAAAATACTAATGCACTAATGGAAAAATAAAAAAGGAGATAAATGACTAGAACTACTTCAAAGAAAAATCAATAAAAAATGGTCTCTGGTCACAACCGAAGCAGTCAACAGACAACATCAGTACCCAGGAAGACACAACCACACTCACAACCCACCCAACAACTTCCCACATCAAAGTCAACCAAGAAAGGGAGGATGTACGTGTCTGTTTAAAGAACAACAATGTATGTATGTGACTTTTGGCCAAAAACCTGCATGCATACATGATTTTTAGACAAAAACTTGCATGTATACGTGACTTTTGGCCAAAAACCTATGTATGTACGTGACTTTCAGCCTAAAACCTGTGTATATACGTGACTTTTAGCCTAAAACCCGCGTATACAGAGAACAAAGTGGTAAAAATAAGGCCAAGGATTAAACCACTCTAGAGGAGTGTCAATGGATGAACATATTACTAAATGCGACATAAAAATGGAGAGAAACAGAGAGCAAGTCAAGCACATTGTTCCCCCAATCCCCAAAGAAAAACAAGGAACTTCCCTATTGGAGTCGCCAATTCTGTTACAGAGAGAAACTTCCTATGGCTTGGGGGTACCACAACAGACAGTATGACACCAGAAATCAATCCTTTCCAATATGCAAGAACAACAAGCAAATCTAACACCAAGGGATATAGAATCATACCTTATTCTAAACGGTTGAAGTAAATCCTCATTGAGATTTTCCAATGCAATTGCACTTACAATTTTCTCTCAACAACAGCAAAAAAAGCAAGCATGATATATATAAATGTGTTAGAGATACTCTAGCATATATAATCAATCATGTATAAGCAATTAAATACATCCATGGATTCAATATTCATATTTAAAATTCACATGAATTGGATAGGAAAAGATATTTCTATTAATAAAACAAAGATACAATAGTGACAAAATATATCGACACTTCTACGAACCAGAGAAACCAAGTCCTCCAGCCAGGCCTCCACCACTTCAATCCTCCATCTTTCGATAGAAAGATCACAAAGCAAAGGAAAGCTTGGGAAGAACACTATGTGCTTCTTGGGACAAAGGGATGCATAATCAAGTATAAACAACATGAGTCAACAATGGACTATAGTTTCTTTACTCTTCAATTTCTCCTCTTTCAATGTATCCAAGAGGCTCAATATATAGTACTCCAAAATGGTAATGGAGGATCGAGTCCGAGCGTTCTCAAAGGGATATGGAAGACCAAGAGTCAAGATATTCAGACTCATATGAGGAAAAATACAAAAATATTTGTCTTTATGCACACATCCCAATGCACACGGGTTTGAGGTCAAAATTAGCTATGTATACACACGATTATGGCTTTAAAAGTCACGTATAGGTATAAATAGGTGTGGTAAAGGAAGTTGAGGATTTTTTGAAAGAGATGGAGACTTTGCATTTTGGGGAGAAATTTTTTCAGAGAAATGATAGCAAAGGAAAGGTCACAGAACATTGCGTGACCATCAAAATACATTATGGGTACTTATATTTATTCAAAAGGGACGAAGAGGTATTCAGAAAAGCTAACAATATGACTGAGTTAGGAAAGTGTTTTTTAAAGAAGAGTGGGGTCAACAGAAGCAAATATGGCAACACTACTATGTAAATAGAGTTGCAAAAACAGAAAGAGGAATATTTAAGGTTGTAGAAGGAAAAGACTGAGAAAAAAAATAAAGAGGAGGCCGAGAAAAGGAAAGCATAAGAGGTCTAGAAGCAGAAAGAAGAAGAGAGATTAAAGAAAGAAGAAGAAGAAAGAGCACAAAAATAATTTGAGGAAGCGACAGAAGAACTAAGGAGAAAGGAGGAAGAAGACAGGTTCAGAGAGGCTCTAGAACAAGAAGAAGCGCAAAATGAGTCAATGGACATAAACCTCCCTGCCTCATCGAGTGGAAAAATGACAGCTGGACACATACCCTTTGTAGAGATCGGGTTCACTCCATTTACCCCATCTAAGTAGCACACTGTGGATCTCCTAGATTCCATCATCTTCGACTAATCAAGGAAGACCATCACACGAAGGTCATAGAAGTGGTTAAAGATGGGAAAACAAGATGACATAGTCACAGTCACCTAAAATACCATAATGGAGGGTACCCACAAAGACCCCAAATTCATGGCCTTAGTGAATATAGCTGCTATACATTCCAATGTCGATAATGTTGATCAGTTGATGGACGAAGTGGAGCGTAACAAAGAGAAGATGCTTAAGTTGAAGGATAGTCTGGTGATCTTACGAGAAGAAGGAATAGATTTAAAAAGGAAGCATGATGCCATCCTCTACGTAAAGGAAAGACTCCTAAGCGAATGCCATACTTTGGAGATAGAGAAGGAGGCAAGGAATGTCCAATTAGTAATAATAGAGGGAGAGAAAAATGATTTTGAAGAAAGAATCTCACTACTGGAGCCAAGAGAGTCTGCGGAAAGTCAACAGGTTTAAAAATTGAAAACCCAAATAGAATAATTGGTAAAACAGAAGGAATCTATGGGAATCAACTGAAGATAGCTAACGAGAAAAATCAAGACATCACTCCTTTTTGTGACCAAGCCTACAAAATTCGAAGACATATACATCAGGCTCAATTTCCTCTCACAGGTGAGATCTATAAAGTGAGGCTTATGAAGACAAGACTAATTGTGATTGCGGCAGAATCACGGAATTTCAGAAAAGGACTGATGGAGGTTAGAGAAAAAGTCAAAATCCAGTTGACCTGGATGGAAGCTAACTCAAATTTTCCTGAACATCTGCCACAAAAGACAGTAGAAGGCATAAAATCAGAAATGACAGTTCTAGAGTTTTGCAGGAAAGCCTCCTTGAGGTTAGTTAAGCAACGAAATTGATAAAACTATGGAAAAATGTGAGGACCTCTATAAAATGATACATCAATTCCATGAGAAATGCCATATTCCTTTGGTTCTGAAGATGACCGACCTTCCAAGAAAGGACCAACATTTGACACATTTGTAGGACAAATTACAAGAAGACATACAATACATCAAGAAAGTAGAAGCTTTCAATAAAGAAGATATTAACCTTTGGGTTGGGTAGGCTTCTGTCAATGCTTACATATTAGAAGACATGTGTAGGGTTTCCATAGAAAAAGTGACACACATAGAGACACAACTATCAATGCATGAGGTGATCGTGCAAATACTAGAGCCAATAAACTACAAAACCATTGCTGAAGAGGCTAGTGCATGGGAAACATATGTTTCTAGTATGGCAAGGACCACATAAAATTTTGTCTCTTATGAGATCTTTTGTATTTTCCCATGTAAAACACTAAAACACTAATTTTGGAATCCCTAGGGTTAGGGTAAATGAAGAGTCACTAGGTGACGAATCCTAATTGTAATATAAATAGAGATAGGGAGTAGAGTAAAAGGACTTTTGCTAGCATAAAGAAGGGATGGAATATTTTGTAAGAGAACTAAATTTTCTATAATACAGAATGACCTATTTGTTGGGAAAGGCCTGCACAGGAATTTTCTTGGGATTTGTGGAATTTTATAATGTGGAATTACTTTTTCTTGTTTCTGTACAACTATCAGATCCTTCTAACTTCTCTAAATTAATTATTTGGGTATGACTGATTTTTCTTTCTACGTAAATATCTGTGTATGAAATGAGTAATGAATGGTTTATGATATCAGAGCTTTCTTCGATATTATTTCTACTGTGAATATGCATATGAAATTGAAACAACTATCTATGAGATTGGTATGAATAGTTACAGTACATCCCTCTAATATCAAATCTTCTCCCTATGAGGATAGAGTGAACTATAATAGGATATATTAGCTTAGTCTTAGATTTAAAAGATATTGATAAGGAAGGAACGGTCATACGGGAGGTAAGAACCTACACATCACTAGTGATGTTTCTGTTTATCAATTATATGCATTTAGATTATGCACGCTCATTTCATCATTTAATTAGAGAAAACAACAAAAACGGTGAATTGGGTCGTAATCGATAAAACATTTAAAACACATTAATCTACGGTAGTCGAACCATTAACCAAACAGATTCCTCATACCAAACGATGGATGATCTAATTGGGATTAGTTACTAGGGAGAATCCCTACTGTCGGTACCTAAGAATTTTCAAGGCATCAACAGATCCCTAGTCACTTTATAAAAGTGAGAAATACTTTATGATAAATAAAGTCACTTTTAAAAAGTATGTTCATAATATTTTAAATTTGACTTTATGAAAAATAAAGTGAGAAAATAATTAAATGGCTCATTAATTATTTACGTGAAAAGTGCATTAAATTCACTTAATGAGTTTTTTAATGAGCATTTAATCCTAGATCTATATCTCATTAAGTCAAGATTTAATCTTGATTGTTGATCTTAAGAGAGGTGTTTATCATGAACAAAAAAGAAAAATCTAGGTAAAATAAATATCATTCTTTACCAAGAGATTTAGAGAAAGCGAGAGGTGGAGAAGAGAAACCAAAACTAAGTAAGGGTTTGGAAGAGAGAAACTCAAATGAATTCTCAGGTGCTAGAGTTGGCATGCATCCTTGGAATGATACAGTAGTAACAAATGAGCATGTTGATCGAGGAGAGTCTGGGCATTATTTTTTCATATTTCTACGACAAATTTTTAGGAGGGTCGTACTACATTTAATGCAGATCGTACAATATACTTTCCTGTAGCATCTATATGCATTTTGAGGCATGTGAAGGGCACATAAATAAAGGTTTAAATTTTTGTTGTTTAGTGGGCACAAAAACCAATGAGCAAAAACTCAAACGAGTGATAAAAATTATATTTGGAAAGAAAGGAAAACAAGTGGTTTGTTCAATTTACATGTTCTTTGAATTTCTTTTATTATGGCTACTGGGTTAAGGATTGAAGACAGGATGGATAGGGAAACCAACTTTATTCCACGGAAATATATGATAATATTGATTCTTCAAGAGAATGAACTGTGGGATATAGTTAATAGTGCTTAGGATAATCAAGTTACAGTACCTACAAGCACTACAAACAAGGCTGCTTTTGACAAGAAAGATATAAAAGATAAGAGGATTATATTTGATGTTGTGACGGATCATGTAATCCCTAATGTGACAGGAAAAGATCATACTTTTTAGATGTGGAGTGCTTTAACTAACTTGTACCAAAGTTTCAACTAAAATTGAAAAATTGTATCGAGGAAGAAGTTGAAAGGTATCCAGATGAACAAAACTGAAAACATGGCTTCATATATCACTGGGATCACCCAGGTAAGATATGATCTTAGAGAAGTTGAGGATATTGTACATGGAAGTGAGTTAGTACGGACAACCTTGAATGGTGTTACAAATCCATGGGACTTATTTGCGGAGTGCATTGTAGTTCATGACCATATGCCTACCTCAGATCGTCTTTGGGATGACTTCATTCAGGAGAAGACCTAGAGAGGGTTTATACATGCTATTTTGTCTCATATTAAGGAAGATGAATAAAATGTGACATTGGTATCGAAAGAAAACAAGAAAAATTCCAAGAAGAGTCCCAAGGGTGGGATTAAGCAACAAGGTGGAGAGCATAAGAAATACATGAGAAAAGTCAAGTGCTTTGATTTCCAGAAGTTTGGACACTATGTTGGACAGTGTCAAAACAAGAATAAGAAGAAGCAACAAGCGATAGGTTCATCATATATTAATGAGTATGTTGCATGTTTTGAGAGAGAATTTTCTCTCTATTCTAATCGTACAGAGAGAGCATCTATTACCAACATTGATGTATAGGATAAAAGGGAGTATTCACAACTCCATCCATTGAGTGCATCCACTTGGTACATTGACACTGGGCCTTCAAGCCATATTATAGGTGCAAGAGATTTCTTTTCTGAGTTCATTGAGACTAGCTTGGACTTGGAGGTTGTGTTGGGTAATGATATTATTTTCAAAGAATTTGGGTGTGGGATTGTCAGCTTTTAGAGGGAGTCCATGGAGCCCATGACATTAAGGGATGTCATGTATGTTCCTGAGCTAAAAAAGAAACTTGTATCAATTTACACTATTGATGATAGAGGATATGGAGTGTATGTCCTAAATGGGAAAGTGCATGTCTTTCCCAAAGGATCAGTTCCATTTTCCTCATTTTCCATTGGAGTCATATGTGGGAAACTATACAAACTTATATTTCAGCCTAATCATGCTTTGGTACACAATAGCAGCAAAAATTACTTGTGTGAGCTATGGCATAAGAGGATGGCCCATTTTCATCATCCTTCTTTGAGGATGCTAAGAGATATAGCAACAAGGTTACTTGAGTTCAACATATAGCAGAGTAGTGTGTAGAGGGTGTGCTTTGGGAAAGTACATCAGGACTACTTTTTCGAGCAGTGATCGGAAGTCAACATAAGTGTTAGACTTAATTCATTCTAATTTATGTGGTCCCATGTCATCTACTTCATTGACAGGTTTTGAGTACTATTTTACTTTTATTGATGACTTCTCTAGGAAGACATGGATCTACATCCTAAAAAACAAGAAATCGAAGAGGTTCAAAGAGTTCAAAGCTCTTGTGGAGAACCAAACAGGGAGGAATATTCAAGTTCTCAGATTAGACAATGAGAGTGAGTATACCTCCAATGCATTTGATGAGTTTTGTAGATAAGAGGGTATTAGGAGGCATTTCATTGTTCCATATACTCCATAGTAGAATGGAGTTGTTGAAAGAAAGAACATGGCTATAGTGGGAGTATCCAAAGCTATGCTCCATGATAAAAATATTCCATTATTGAAAATGAGGCATGATACTACTATTGTTTATGTTCAAAACAAAATTACACACCGTGTCTTAGGGTGTAAAACTATTGAGGAGATGTTCATTGGGAAGAATCCTGAGATAGGAAACTTCTGCATATTTAGATGCCTAACATATCCTCATGTCCCTTCTGAGAACATGACAAAGTTAGAGCCAACGATAGAGAAGATAATCTTTGTTAGATATGACAAGACTTCAAAGGCCTCCCGTATATACCTTCCATCTTAGAGGAAAGTTGTTGTGAGGAGGGAGGTGAGAATTGAGGAGAAATATTTCAAGAAGTATCGAGAGTTGGAGCAAGAGGATCATCACGTTCTTGCATCATAAGTGAGCACATCTCAGAGTCCAATAGTTCAGCATGTAGGGTCACATATTTTAGGGGTTATTGATCCGCAAGTTACAGGATATTTAGGTTCAAGGATACATTCTATAGGTTCCCCGGGTATAGGTACAGGTTCTTGGAATATAGACTCACCCGATCCGCTTTCACGTGGTTCTGATTCATTTGATTCTGGTTCACCAGTCGCAAGATCTTGAACCTCAGGTACTTCTTCAAGTAGATAATCATCATATGAGGATGTTCAACAGAAGGTTTCTCCACATAAATCTATTTCCAACAAGAGAAATATAAGTTGTATTAAATAACTTGTGAAGGAATCTATGGAGTATGTGGGGCCAGCCAAGAGAGAGGTTAGAGAGAGAAAAGCACCAGAGAGATATTCAAGCTACATGGAAGTGGTGACTAGTCTTCATGAGTTGGAGCCTTTCACTTTAAAGGAGGAAACTATACATTAGGTGTGGAGAGATGACATGGTGGAAGAGTATAGTTCCATCATGAAGAATGATGTGTGGGATGTGGTTCCAAGACCAGAGGGGAAGTCGGTTGTGAATTCCAAGTGGCTCTACTAAAAATCAAGCATGTTGTGGATGGCAGCATTGTGAAGTATAAGTATTGATTTGAGGCACATGGATTCTCACAAATAGAGGGAATATATTATGATGATACATTTACAATAGTGGCTAGGTACTTCTCTATTAGATCCATTATCTTTATTGCTACAGAGATGGGTTGGAGCATTCATCAAATGGATGTGAAAACAACATTTCTAAATGGTGTCTTATGCGAGGAGGTGTACATGGAGTAGATAAATGGAATTGAGGTGAATGGGAGAGAGTCCCACGTGTGTAGATTGAAGAAAGCCCTTTATGGACTGAAGAAATCCATTTATGGACCGATGAAATCTCTAAGATCTTGGTATTCCAAGGTTGATGCATATCTACAGGAGTTGGGGTTCTATAAACGTGAGTTATATTCAAACCTTTATCACATTGTGGTTGGTGAGGATTGACTTATTCTGGTATTGTATGTATATGAATTAATCATTACGGGTAGATATATATTCATTATAGAGTGCAAAAAAAATAATGCTTCGAAGTTTGAGATGAAGGACATTGGGTTGATGCATTACTATTTGGGTCTAGAAGTGTGGTAGGATTCAGGGCACATCTTCCTTAGGAAAGGGAAGTATGATATGGATATTTGGAGAGATTTCAGATGTAGGATTGTAGACCTTTGACTACACCTATGAACACCAAATAGAAGAAACTTCATGTTTATGAGGGAGAGTTGGTGGATTCCATGGTATATCGTCAACTCATTGGGTCATTGATGTATCTCATCAATACTAGACTGGATATTTGTTTTTTAGTGAACACTCTAATCTAGCTCATGGTGGAGCCTAAGAGAGTTCATTAGATTGTTGCAAAACATGTGTTGAGGTACTTGTGTGGTACAATGGATTTTGGTCTGGATTATAGGGGATGAGATGGAGACAAATTGGTTATTTATATAGAATCATATTCGATAGATGATGTAACAGATCAGAAGAGTACATCGAAGTATTGTTTCAGTTTGGGCTCAACACCAATGTCGTGGTTCAGCTGAAAACAAAATTTAGCTGAAGCAGACTAAAACTCTAAAACCCACATGAATTTTGGAAATTAACCACAGTAAAATTGAATATTGATTGATGATTTAATTACAATGATGAGAAAACCTTTTATAGGTAAAAAATACACCGTTTCACTGAAAGGGTGTGATCCTATGTTTTAATTAATACTACATTAATATTAAAATAATTGCTCGTAATATTAGATACATAACATTGCCATCGTCTTTTAGAATGCTTTTTCCTCAAAGCAAGGGTAAGGACGGGTATTGTTGAAGAAACTGTTTTGTCTTTCATGATGCGTCTTCATTTGGAAAATTCTTCCACTTAACGGGATATTCCTTGAGTGTTCTAGAACAGAGTTTTCTTTCCCGGATTGAAATGATTGCCTCAGGTTCCCAAATGACCATTCCTTCTTCATCTAACATAGGAAGTATTGTTTGTACTATTTGATGTTTACCCAACATTTTTTTGAGACTTGATACATGGAAGACATTGTGGATACGACTTTTATCAGGTAACTGTAATTTATATGCCACTTGACTTATCTTCTAGATAATCTGGTACTGTCCATAAAACTTTGGGGACAACTTGTGTTTCCCTCCACTTTTAAGGGATACCTGTTTATAGGGTTGGAGTCTTACGAATACCCAATATCCTACTTCAAATTCTCTTTTGGTTCTGCATTGATCTACTTGTTTCCTCATGTGATTCTGTGCCATGATTAAGTTATCCTTAGTAATTCAATTGTTTTTTGGGATTTCTCTAGTTGGTTCCTTACTTCTGGAACATTACTATCATTCAGAATTAACTCCTTCCAATTTGGAGGTTCATACCCATATAACGCTTGGAAAGGGGTCATTTTTGCGGAGGTGTGGTATGTTGAATTGTACCACCATTCTGCTAAGTGTAACCATTGATACCAATGGTTTTGTTTATCTGTTACGAAACAACGTAGATATGATTCTAAGCATTTATTTACTACTTCAGTCTGACCATCTATTTGGGGGTGGTAAGCTAAGCTCATATTGAGTCATGTACCCATTTGTTTAAATAATTCCCTCCAAAATTTTCCTTTAAATTTTGCATCTCTATCGCTGACGATGAATTTTGGGAAGCCTTGCAATTTGTAGACATTTTTGCAAAATACTTCTGCAATTTCTTTTGTCGTGTCTGTTTTTTTTATTGCCATGAAGTGAGCAAATTTGGTTAATCAATTGACTACTACAAGGATATTGTCCTTTCCTTCTAACGGAGGTAACCCATCGATGAAATCCATTGATATCTCTTCCCATTTCTGGTTTGGAATGTGTAGGGGTTGGAGTAACCCTGGGGTTAAAACATTTTCACTTTTGTTTCTCTGGCAATTGTCGCATTCTACCACATATTGCTGGATATCTTTCTGCATTCCCTTCCAAAAAAATTACCTTCTTGCATTATAATAAGATTTGAAGAATCCTACATGTCCGAAAGCTGGTGAATCATGGGATTCTTTTATTGCTTCAACCTTGAATTTAGAGTTTGAGTTCAAATAAATCCTCCCCTTATACCAAAGAATATCATTTTTCCATTCAAACTTGAGGTCACGGTTGGAGTTGTTAATTATAGTGCTTGTTTCTGGGTCCTTGGCATATTCACTTCGTATTTCATTCATCCATTCTAGAATTGCAACTAAGATGGAGTAAAAGGTAATATCCTCATCTTTTCTGGAGAGTGCATCTGTGACTACATTTTCCTTCCCTTTTTTGTGTATTATTTCCATGTCAAAAGCAACAAATTTTTCTATCCACTTCTTTTGTTCTATGGACAACGTTTTCTGTTGAAGTAGGTATTGAAGACTATTATGGTCTGTGTAGATCATGAATTTTCTCCCTAAGAGGTAATTTCACCACTTTACCAATGCCTGCATAATTGCCAACATTTCTTTATCATATGTAGACTTCAATTGTTCTCACTTGTTTAATTTCCTGCTCTCAAAAGCTATCGGGTGTTCATCTTGCATTAGTACTGCTCCCAAATCATAACCTAAAGTGTCAAATTCTATCACGAATGGTTTGGAGAAGTATGGGGTAGCTAATACAGGTGTGGAGGACATAATTCCTTTTAAGGCTTCAAAACATTTTCCCGCTTCTTCATTCCAATGGAATGCATTCTTTTTTAGAAGGTTGGATAAGGGTGCGGTTTTGTGTGCATAATTCCTAATGAATCTTATGTAGTATCCTATTAGCCCAAGGAATCCTCTTAACTTGGAGATGCTAATACAGTTGGGCCATTCTATGATGGATTTGATTTTTTCTGGATCAACCTTGACTCCTTCTTTAGATATTACCTGTCCAATATAGCTCACTTCTTCTTTACCGAACGTGCATTTGGACATCTTGGCGTAGAACTAATTTTCTTTTAAAATAGAGAGCACCTGTTCTAGGTGTGTGAGATGATCCTTCCATGTCTTACTGTATATAAGGATGTCATCGAAAAACACTAATACAGACTTCCTTAGGAATGACTGGAATAGGTTATTCATGGTTGCTTGAAATGTCGTTGGGGAATTAGTTAGCCCAAAAGGCATTACCTTAAATTCGTAATGTCCCTCATGGGTTTGGAAAGCTGTCTTTGCCACATCTTCTAGCCTTACTCTGATTTGGTAATATCCTGACCTTAAGTCTAATTTTGAAAAGTACCTTGCACCATGTAGTTCGTCCAACATTTCATTGATAAATGGAATGGGGAATTTGTCTTTAATAGTTATTTTGTTTAGTCCTCTGTAATCGATGCATAGCCTAAATGATCCATCCTTCTTTCGTACCAGTACTACTGGTGCAGCATAAGGACTTTGACTTTCTATAATCACTCCACATTTCAATAAATAACATATTAATCTTTCAATATTCATCTTATGGTGGTGTGGATACCTATAGGGTTTAACATTGACAGGGCTGGATCCTGACTTGATTTTGATGACATGCTTGATCTTCCTTTTTGGTGGTAACTCTATGGGGAGGTCCTCGAATACTTTTTTGTATTTTTGGATTAATCCTTGGATCTCTGGATGATCTTGTTTAACTACTTCTGAATTTAATAATTCCATCTCTTGGCATTGTACGACATATGCTGGTGATCCTTTTCGAATTAGCTTCTCCATTTTGTGGGATGACACAATTTGCGTGCGAGGGGGTTGGAACCCATATAATTTGTATCTTTATCCTTTCCATTTAAACTTTATAAAGTGTTCTTGGTGGTTTTCTAAGTAGGTACCTAGTGCTTGCAACCACTGAATTCCAAATACTACATCAACTCCTCTTAAGGGCACGGCATAAAATTCTGACTCAATGTAATAGTCTTGTATTTGTAGCTTAACTTTGTGGCATTTCCCCACTTTTTCGATCTTCTTTCCATTTGCTACCATTACTTTCATGTTGGGTACTGGATATATGAAAAGGTTAAGCCTCTTTGCAACACTTATGTCGGTGAAATTATGGGTGCTTCCTGTGTCGAAGAGGACTACAACATTGTTATTTTTTATATGCCCTTTTAATTTTAATGTTTGTGGTTGGTGTATTCCTGTTATGGCTGCAATTGATGTTTTGAGAGTTTCTTCATCTTTTGAATCTGACAACGGATTTTCAATGTCACGAGTTTCTTCTATGTCAGATTCATCGCTATCTGACTTGTCTTCTTCTTCTGCTTCACATTGATATAAGTTCTTAGTGGTCTCTTTTTTTAAACACTTGTGTCTTGGGTCCCACTTCTCTCCGCAATACTTACACTTTCGTTCTTTCATCCATTGGGATTCTAAGGTGGTTTTATTGTCATTCCTCAGTTGTGGTGGCTGGTATTTGGTGTCGGTTTTCGTATTTGGAATAGACCTTCTATCTTTGTCATGGTCTTTGTTCCACACTTTTTTTTAATTTTTCTTCAATGATTTTTTCCTTGCGTCTCGCCTTGTCCAAGGTTGATACATTTAGTAGCTCTAGTTCATCTCTTATATAGGGTTTTAGTCTATATACATAAGTTTGGAGGTGTTGACTGTCTGTGAGTTCTGGCACATGTGTCGCCAAGGCTTCCCATTCGTCGGTGTATTCATCGACATCGCCTTTTTGCTGCAGTCTGGTAAATTTTGCGAAGAAGTCCTTTTCTTTTAAGTCTTCAAAACTCTTAAAGAAATAATTTTTGAATGTTCTACACTTGCACTTAGTTTCCTGTGTTGTAACCTTCCACCACATGTACCAGTTGTAAGCCTGTTCTTCTAGTTGCATAGAGGCATGTTTTATCATTTCCTCGTCAACTGTGATATTGTGTATGGAAAAAAATTCTTCTGCCTTGTTGATCCACGCCACACTCAGTTTTGTGTCTCCATTGAATTTTGACAATTCTAACTTGGGTTTCATTTGATATCCATTCCTTTTTGGAGGAGAGGAGAAAGTGACTGCTCATGATTTGGAGAGAGATCGTAATCGAACTCTTCTTGTGGAATTCCTCTTTTGGGAGGAATTGTCTTATGGTGCCTTGAATTTGAGGATGGTTGGTATTCCTTTGACATATTGCACACTAATGTAGTAATTGTGTTTTCCAAATGATGCTCGAGTTTTCTTAACCCAGATTCAAACAATACTGTGATGTTTCTTTTTACATCTCCCAAGATACTGCTTCGTTGACTTATTTTTTGACAGTCTCTGATAATTTGTTTTTGATTTTGTGTAGTTCTCCTTCGATTTGGTTGAGTCTTGAGTGTAAACCCTCAATATTTTTAGAACCTTGGGCTTGTCTAAGCTCTAATTTCGCCATTCTTTCTTTAATTTCATTCATTTCTACCACTTTTCTTGTGCAGGGAGGAATTTTGATTTATTAAGAATGGTGAGGTTTAAGGAATAATAATTAATTATTATATAATAAAATCTTTATTTTCCCTTAAGTTTTTTAAAATGTGAGTAGATTGGGTGGTTAGGAGGGATGAGTTTTATATTCCCCACCTAAGTTCAAATCTCACTTTCTCTTTACAAGTAATTATTTTGCACTTTATATTCAAACCCAAACCCACTTATTAAGAAACCATGTGTGGTTTCACTTTTACCCCTTTTTTTTGCGGGGGGGGGTGTTACTTTTACCTTTTATTTTTTTAAGGACAAGGTCCTATTCTTTAGGGAAGCTCTAGAATCTTGAATAGTAACCTCACTCTGATACCACTTGAAGCAGACTAAAACTCTAAAACCCACATGAATTTTGGAAATTAACCACAGTAAAATTCAATATTGATTGATGATTTAATTACAATGATGAGAAAACCTTTTATAGGTAAAAAATACACCGTTTCACTGAAAGGGTGTGATCCTATGTTTTAATTAATACTACATTAATATTAAAATAATTTCTTGTAATATTAGATACATAACATTAGCTGCACTCATTTATGTAGAGGATGAGTATATGGAAGCTAGTTATGCTAGTTGTGAGGCAATATGGCTTCACAAGTTGTTGGTTGGGTTATTTGGTTAGGAGTTGATACCAACAATGATTTATTGTGATAATTAAAGTAGCATCAATCTTTCAAATAATACAATTTTTCACGACAGGTCAAAACACATTGAGATCATATATCACTTCGTTTCATACTATGTCCATATAGGTGTAATGGAGTTGCAGGGCATCCTACTAAGTAGGTGGAAAATCTTCTTACGAAGTATTTGGGGAGAAGAAAGTTCAATCATGTCAGAGAAAAGTTGGGGGTTGTGAGAAACACTTTCCTTGGTAAGAGGAAGTGTTAAAATCTGTACTGGGGCAAGTTTTTGGAAAAAACCCAACCAACAAAACGTAGTAGACAGGGGTTCTGACTCTGTCGACAACCAGACCACCATGATATCCCTGAGCAATGGCCAGATAGGTTTTACCCTATCCAATAACACCTACAGAGCAGATGAGGTCTCACCCGAGATGTTCAAGGGAGGGCTAACATAACCAAGTTTTCAGAGAATAGGAAGGGACACTATGGTATAAACTTAACAACTCAGCGCAACATTAACAAATCTGACCATTTACTTAAGAATTAATACAATCATTCATCATTGGTCTTCATCAGATCACATCATTTTATTATAAATGTAGTAAACATACTAATGCGCAAATAGATCGAGTAAAATAACATCATCTAAAAAGGGGAAACATTGCATCATAGATACATGTCACACATTTACTTAACATTCATCAAAGAATTACAGAAAACAATAACATAGTAAGAGAAAATGACACAGTAGATCAGATCAAGTTCCACCTTGTCATATTACTTCTGCCAAAAAATTGCAGTTCACATATCAGCAAATCTCAATCAGATACTCAAAGATATTCTTGACCAAGATCATATTCTTCTCTTCTCCAAAAATGGTCTCCCCTAATATAGATTAAGCTCTCTAATACTTGTGATTCAACATCTATTTATAGGCTTGTGACTTTACAATCAAGGTCCACTTAAACAACTTCTAATTAATTCTTAACCGATTCTTAATTAATTCTTGAAATCTTCATACTGCTGAGTAATTTCTTTCACCTGTCCTTTGAGCCTTTCAATGATCTCCTGGCTTGATGTTAGGTCATGGGTGTCTGGGTGCTCGAACATCTTCTCAGTGATCTCTTTCTTTTCTTCTTGTATCACCTGGAGTGCATAAACTACTTTCATCGATAGTTGCACTCCAATATCTTGGTACTCATCTAACCGTGCATTGCAATGTTGATTTATTTATCTTTCCTTCACTACCTGCTGATGCAGCTCCTTTAGCTCTGCTTCCTTGGTGATCTGCATAATCAAGGTCATCGCTCTCAGCGACGTCTTCAAGGTCGCTGCATGTCTGTCCACATCTTACAACTGTGCGGTTAGTTTCTCCTGCTGCTCATCCTGCACTAAGCTACCCCAAAACTACATAGTTGCATCCATCACTTTCTTTGTGTCCTACTCTAACTCATCAAGCTATGTCTCCAACCCTTCTATATCACCCTTCCATGCTGCTATTTTCTTTGGTGGTGTGGTTGGGTTCACCAGAGCCTGCAAAATACTATTCTTGCTTTGCAACTTCGAAATAACAACCCCGAGTCACTTTTCTCTAGCCACCGCATCTAGCTTCGTGGTACTCTCAAAGACATGCTGACGAGAATACACAACTGCCGCTTCCAACTCAATGTGACTATAACAAAGGTGTGCCTTCTCGACAATGAGGCAATCTATTTCCTTCTTCAGCTCTATGATCTCCTCAGCAGTCATGACTCATAACTTCTCTTGGGCCTTCTTCAAAGATTCTATTTCTTGCAATTTCTCTTCTAACAACTTCTCCTTTTCCTGTTGTAGTTCCTTGACCTCCTTCTGTGCTTTCTCCTCTTTCTCCTACGACCACAGTACCAGTCGCTGATGTATTTCTCTCTGTCTTCCAACTCATGGTTGGAGACACAGTGCCAAGTTGATTGACACATGCATTTAATTTAGTCGACCGCCCAAAGTGCGACATGTTGATCAACCTGAGTAAGTTAGGTCTAGCCAGCCCAATCGCCCAATCCTCCAAGATGCGCTTGATTGGACCACCTCCGACCGCTACCATTGGCACATATGGTACACACAAAACATCCTCTAGTGCAAGTAAGTTGTGGTATTCATATTTCATCTACATCAGTGCAAATACAATGTCAAAAGTGCATACCATCTTTTGAGGTATCGCTGACATCCTTATCTGATACTTTTGATTTTTTGTGTGATTCTTGGCCTTCGCACCAGGCCAACTAGGAGTTATATATCCAGGGATTTCCTTGACATACACCCCTGCTTGAGCTGCATACTCCACAACTCTTAAGCTCGATGGCCCCATCTTTGCAGTGTATTCTCCTTGCAACCTTGTAGACATTCTGTTATGTCTTTTTTGTGGCACCTGAGAGCTAGGATTTTTCCCCTTTCTCTTCCTCTTTGGCACCGATGACAATACGGCTTGCATATTGACTACCTCTTCCAATATTTTTGCTGGCCTGATTAGTGAATCTCAATCACTTAAAATATCTACCATGTTTGGGTTACTCTGCATGCCACACCAATTCCCTACAAGAATCAACAGCCACTCACCCTTTCTGAACTTAGAATCTTACTCAATCCGTTCAAACTCACTTCAAAATTTACTCCAAAACTCTGCAATGTTGCAACTCAACTCAAATCTGCATAATGGTGTCTTCTGACCACATCGAGCTCCCATTTTATATCACCAAATCAAATCATCCTCATAATTACTAAATCAACATGATAAATATGACCAAATCATGCATTAACTATCCAAATCCATCGTCGATTCTTCCAACCCAACAGTCAGATCTGCCATCATTACGCATCACTTCCACAAGCATTGGTGGTTAGCTACTTTTAACTGTATTCATTTATTACTGATTTAAATTATGTGTGTATCCTTGTGGCTGTCGCAGCATGACCTCATAACTACGCTACTGACTCCTACTCTTGCGCATCCACCTCCTCTTGGTGCGCCTTCCATTCATCCAACATCCGACTTATTATTATTATTATTATTATTATTATTATTTTCATTGCATAGTGCCTTAGGAATCACGTGGTTCTGGGCTCGTCCTATAGGGCTTCAACCTGCTACATTTACTAGTTTTGGCAGCATCGCTCTATCTAACTGCTGCAAGTGATCAACTGCACCTCTTGCTCATCCAACTCCTCTTTGTGCGCCTTCCATTCATCCAACATCCTACTTATTATTATTATTATTATTATTATTATTATTATTATTATTGTTATTATTATTATTGTTATTATTATTATTATTATTATTATTATTATTGGATAGTTCCTTAGGCATCGCATGGTTCTGGGCTAGTCCTATAGGGATTCAACCTGTTACCATTTACTAATTTCGGTAGCATCGCTCTTTCTAACTATTGCAGGTGAACTGCACCTCTTGAAGTAATGGAATTAACAAGATATCGACCTAACCAATGCATATGTAACTTACTAGGATTCTTCAAGAACTTGCTTTCGTATAACAACACCAAATCTCCTTGCTGAAACTGTTTATTCTTTATGTGGCGATCATGCCAAGCCTTCTGTCGATCCTTCTCGACGCGCTGGTGGAATCTTGCAATAAATCGATCCTTCTCGAGTTGCACCAACTGCTCCATATGCTCAACTAGCGTTGCTTCATCATCCATACCCATCGCTGCTGCAATGCGTAGACTCAAAACAATGTACTCCATAGGCATGACTTCCTCTTGCCCATATACCAATTTGAACGGTGTTTTCCCTGTCAATCTCTTGCACGTGGTGCGATATTCCCATAAAACTACTGGAATCTTTAGGTCCTAGTCATTGCGACTTGCATTACATACCTTTGTAAGTGCATGCTCCAATATTTGGTTAAATGCCTCCACCATCCCGTTCGCTTGTGGATGATATGGGGTACTTTTCTTATGCTGTATCTAGAGCTCTTTCGTCAGCACACTTATTGTGCTATTGATAAAGTGAATCCTTTGGTCACTCATTAATATCCTTAGAAATCTAAATCGCGTCACAATGTTGTCGAATAAGAACCTTGCTGCTATCGCAGTAGTGCAATCCACGACTGGTGTGGCCTTCGCCCATCTTGTTAAATTGTCTATTGCTATAATGATGTACTGCACACCAATTCTCTTCCCAGGTGGGTTGATTGGTCCCACAAAATCCACGGCCCATTTATCGAACGGTTGCACTATAACCTGAGGGACTAGTAACATCTCATATCTCCTTGATGGTTTTCTATTTCATTGACATACATCATAGATCTGTTCATAGTCTGTCACATCATTATTAGAGTGGGCCACCAAAGACCTGCGTGAAGCACCTTTCTCACAGTATCTAATCTCCCATAGTGTCCACCAGTGACTCCTGTATGGACCTCTTCTAAAATATGCCCTTGTTTATGCAGTGGGACACATCGCCGCAAAATATCATCCGGTCCTAGTTTATATAGTTGTCCAGTGATCAACTAGAAATACAAGGCCTTCACCACCAACTGTTTCTTCTGACTCGTTGCGAAATCCTCCGCTGCGCTTCCCATCTCTAAAAACTACATTATTTGATCATAATACTCATCTTCCATGTCTACTCTGAATAACTGTGCATTTGGCAGTCCATACTCAATATTTGCTGGGTATTCTCCTATCTCAATTTTGGATAAATAATCAGCTCCCGCATTTAAGTGACCCAACTTCACAATTATCTCAAAATCAAACTCCTGAAAGAGAAGTAGCCATTGACATATCTTCCCCCCCAACACAAGATTATTGACTAGGTACTTCAAATCATAATGGTTTGTAAACATCTTAAAATGACCACCCAATAGGTAATGCCTAAACTTTAGTAGTGCACATACCATTGCCAAACATTCTCTCTCAGTGGTTGTATAGTTCTTCTATGCAAATGACAGCTTTCGACTAGCGAAATCAATGGGGCGATAGAGATCTCCTTCTCTTGGTTGCACAAGCACCCCTCCCAATGTAGCAGATGATGCATCCACGTGAACATGGAACTCCTTGTCCCAATCTGGAAAAATTAGTATTGGTGCAGAAGCCATCTTGGCTTTTAGTGTGTCGAAAGTCCCTTGACACTCTTGACTCCACACAAATGCGGCATCTTTCTTCAACAACATTTCCATAAGTGTCGTGATTGCAGTGTATCCACGTATGAACTTGCAATAATACCCTGTGTGCCCCAATGTCCCTCGAGCATCTTCACATTTGTAGGAGGTGTGATAGGTATAACTCCCGATTCAATATTATTCCCTTGCTAATGCATATATTTATACAATGCATATGATGGTTGTGTTTCACCTTCCGCCCAGCCTTTTCGGCTTCCTACATAACTATTCAGATTTCTTTATTTATTTACAAAATATAATCCCGACGGATTATATTCCAACAATCCCCCTCTTAATCCGAAGGGGTGTTTGTAAGTCCGAGCATGTTTTTGAATCTTTCAAACTTTTCTCGTCCAAGCACTTTGGTGAAGATGTATGCAATTTGATCATTTGTGGAACAATGTCAAAGATGGACTGTCTTGGCCTCTACATGATGTTGAATCAAATGATACTTTGTGTTGATGTGTTTGGTTCGACCATGGAATCTAGGATTCTTAGCTAGCTTGATTGCAGAAGTATTGTCGATCAATAATGGAGTGGAGTTCTCTTGTTTTTCTTTCAAATCTTCAAGTATCTTCCTGAGCCATACTATTTCTTTCATTGCTTCAGCTGCAGCCACATATTCTACTTCTGTTGTTGAATCTCCTGGAACTGACTGTTTGCGTGATCTCCATGAGACAGCTGCTGATCTAAGACTCATAGTGTATCCAGAAGTTGATACTCCTGTCTCCTTATTGCCATCAAAATCTAAGTCTGAGTACCCAATAAGTTTGAAGTCATCCACTTTAGAGTACTTGATTCCAACGTCTTGAGTCCCCTTCAAGTATCTTAGAACTCT
>LPNX010571727.1:135372-224615 GCA_001517045.1 Pseudotsuga menziesii
GCCTTTTTAGCAAAGCAAAGTGATTCTCTAGAATGCTCAGTTGTCTTCTTACCAAAGGCTTTCTCTCTGTCAGCTATCTTTTCTACCAGGGTGTCAAATGTTAGTGATTTGAACTTGTCACTAGCTTGCAATGACTCAAGATAGTTGGAGTGAGAAGGATACAAAGATTTTACAAATGCTGCAAGGGGAAGATCTGGTTTCATACTAGAGGCTTGAATCTTGTGCATGATAGCTTTGATTTCAGAGGAAACTAACATGGGATCATTGTATTTTACTTCAAGACTGAATAGTTTTAACATTAGTTGAATAACTTCCATTTCAGAGTGTGAATCATACGGATCTTTTAATGTTTTTAGTGCTTCAAAACATGATTTTGCAGGCAATATGTGCTGGCTCACCTCTTCACTGACTGTGGCAGTGATTACAGCTAAATCTTTCTTGTCTTTTTCTCTCCACATGGCCTTCTCTTTCTTGGATTCTGGAGGTCTTGGGTCTATGGTTATGGACTTTCCAGATTCTGTCTCTATTGTGCTACCTTCGTAAATGTTGTCCCAAAGGTCATTGTAGATGAAGGCAGATTTGATCTTCCTCCACCATTCTGGATAAGTGTCTTTGCCAATGAGAGTGGCACCAACTATAGATGCTATAGATTGCATCTTTTACAACTGTTAGTGTAATTTACAATAATGACAAAGAGAAATAGAAAAATAATAACCTTGCAGGTCTACAGTCTCTGCCAAGGTGAGTTACAATCTTAATATTTCAACTTCAAGTTTTAAAAATGATACAATGACATAGAAAATATGTTGTCAATAAGATGGGCAGTCTCAGCAATCTCCTTTCATGTAGAATGTGGTCACAACTTCAATCTTCAAGCACCACTAGCAACATGTATCATTCAATGGGTTCTCCAATATAAGATATACACTAGCAACAACATATATCTTCCACACAGTATCAAGTAGCAATCAAGAGCTCATTAAATACACAACAAAGTGTACAAGTAAAACGCAGTAGTCATAGCTCATTTGACAAGTTCAGGAATCAAGGGCACAAATTAGGTTTTATGCACTTCACGAGAAAAACTAGGGTTTTTGTATCAAATTACCATGCAGCAGAGATCACACAGCATCATCTCACAACTTACATCTTGAACATATTCACGACGTTAGCCAATACCAAAAAACTCATACTCAACAATTCATAATTCATGTGCTCGTCTTGGAAAGAAACATGAACTCATACATGAAATTATTTCCTCTTCAAACTTCACATAAATACCAGTGTAAAATATGATTCTCCTTCACAAAGTGCAAATACAATTCAATCAATTCAGCCAGATCTTACAACAATTCTTCAGTCTCCAATACTTCAGTCGCAACAATATATCAGTCTCCAATGCAATATATATGTATGATATATCAATATTCAACATATATCAGTCTTTAACATATATCAGTCATACTATATTTTGCATTAACTGTCCATTTCAACCAACAAAGAAAAAGGTTTACCTCACGCTCAGAGCTCACGACTCCACGCATCGAAGTTTCGATCTCAGTGTTCGCTGCTCACAAATCATTGCAACTGCTCAGTGTTCACAATCACGGATTACCAACTCACCATTCGAGTTACAGAGTCCAGACTAGCAGTCACCGAACATCGATTTTTCTCTGCTGCCATTGAAGACCCGATTTTTAGTTGAACCTGGATCAAACTGAGGACACTGGAGGAAGCAATCTAGTGAGTAGTCGGCCAACGTTCTCCAAAGATGCCAAAAAATTGCTGGTTTGTACTGGAAACATTGTATCAGTCTATAGCACACTTCACACAACACGCTTCAGTTCTTCAACGCGAGGGCCTCGGCAATGATGAAAATTCTCACAACGATGAAAAGTAGAGTCTCACAACTCAGGGACGGTGAAGAAATTCGTAGCAGAATGATGTAGGAGACGGTGATAAAGGAATACAACTCCAAAATAAGGATTTGAATTTATGAGACAGCGCAGTCATACAAACTATATTGTGGAGAAACTGGGCGCAACTCAAGAGAGAATGTCACAGCACTCCACGGTTCTCACCACATAGCACACAAAACTCAATCATTAAGGAATTGTAACGCATACAATGCATGCGACTGGCAGATTGACAGAGCAGGCGGCCTGGCAATGGACTGGCAAGCAGAATGCCAGGACTAAAATGCAGCAAGCAGGAGTTATGGCAAAACAACCAAGCTCTAATACCATTGATTCAATATTCTTCCCTTGCTAATGCATATATTTATACAATGCATATGACGGTTGTGTTTCACCTTTCGCCCAGCCTTTTCAGCTTCCTACATAACTATTTAGATTTCTTTATTTATTTACAAAATATAATCCCGACGGATTATATTCCAACAAGGTGGAAAGCTTAAGATCAACGCAATCTTTGCGGGGTCAACCAATAGTCCTTGTTTGCAAATGATGTGACCCAACAACATCCCGAAAGGTGCAACAAAAATTCACTTCTTAGAATTCAGTGTGATATGATGTTGTCGACATCTCTCCAACATCAATCGCAGGTTTTCCAAATGGTCTCGGATCAACCCATAAACTGTCCAGTCATCCATATAAACTTGCAAAAACTTCTGAATGAAATATTTGAATGTAGCGACAACAACCCGAGAGAATTTCGTAAGAAAATTATTCAATCCAAAAGACATCACATTTTACTGAAAAAGACCCCATTTAGTAACAAATGTGATTTTATGTCAATCCTCTTTCATGATCCTAATCTGGTGATAGCCAAAAAATCCATATGTGAATGAATACATCTCCTGACCGCCTACTCCTTCCAGAACTTCATCAGTAAATGGTGTCGAAAATGGATCATGCATACACTCATCATTCAATTTTCTCAGGTCGATGCAGATACGAACCTCACCCATTTTCTTATCTTAGAAAACCATCAGAATGATCCATTATGATTCTTCGACTGGTTCAATTATCCCAGCATCCAACATCCAATCAAGCTCAGCCTTTACCCTTTCCTTGTATCATATATTCAGACGATATAAGTGTTTCCTTACTGGTTTTCCATCGGGTTTCAACGAAATCTTCATCTCTCCTAAATCTCACAGTATTCCCTTCATCTCAAAAAACTTTGTATGAAACAGATCTTGGAATTCATGCAAAAATTATGTAGTCTTTTCCATCGTTTCTTCGTCTCAGTAGTCTCCAACACTTGCAAACTTTGGGATATCTTCTCTCCCAATGTTGACCTTTCTTATCTTCAGTGGTTGATTCATGGGATCCATCAGTAGATATAGTGCTACGACATACAGACTTCCTTCTATTTCTGAAATGTTGATATTCTGCAGATCATCATCATCTGTCTTACCTAACACATTATAACATTCCATCATCGATTGTATATGACAATGCGCATACAGATCCATTGGATATGCAACTGGTACCACCTTTAGGACAATAGTGTGGGTACGCTATAGCGCATTATGAACATCCGGATTAGCATCTGTGAAACTAAAGGTGTGATTAAAGAAAATTGTCAACTCCTCCCAAGTAGTGATCTCTCTGCGCAAATTGGCAGATACATACCAAGATCATGGCATTTCATCCAATGTGTGGAAAAAAGCATGGACCCACTCATCCTTTCACCGCGATGCCTGCAAGGTCTGACACTCAATCAAATGATCACCAAGTGGCACTGACCTGGAACCTTGTTGCACCACTCTATAGGGAGTGAATCTGTGAGAGATAGTGCATCATGTTCATTCTGATACTGAGACCTAGTTCTTCTTTTGTCTTCTGGATGTCCAGCACCTCTTCCAACTGCATCTAGAATATTTTGAGGCCATTTGGGCTTAGGCTTCTGATTTGGACTAGATTTGGATCTAGAATCTCATGAGATTCAGTCTCAATAGCACGATCATGTTGTATTTTATCTTCTTCATATGAATCTGAAACCTGTAGCAAATCATCATCATCAAAAATAGGTGGAGGAGTGATTATACCTTCCTGTGTTGCTGATGGTGGTATGTCATGCACCTGATCTTCTTCGAAATGAACACTCCTTTCAATAAAGCATCTCCTAGTTGAAACCTCCATCAGTTTGTAAGCTTTTGCATATTTTGCATATCCTAGCAGAATCCATTCGCTACTTTGGGATTGGAAGGCCTTGCTCTTGTCAAGTGGTATTTTGGCCCAAGATTTGGAACCAAAAACTCTCAGATGAGATACATTGGGCTTATTCCCATGCAGTGCTTCTAATGGAGTGGCCCCAACCACTAATTTATGAGGCACTCCATTCTGCAAATACGAAGCACAATTTACTGCTTCAACCTAAAGAGGAGGGATATGATTAGCATGGATAAGGCATGTTTGCATCTCCTTCAATGATCAGTTCTTCCTCTCAACCACACCATTCTATTATGGTGTGTATATAACTGAGTGTTCCATTCGAATCCCCCTGATTCACAAAAATTTTGGAAGTCTCCTTTTATGTACTCCCTATAGTAGGGATTTCACCCTAGTTATGAGCAAAAACAACTACCTTCCATCTATAGGATGGATGGATAGGGTCTCTATGGAAAGAAGAAGAACCTACAACAAACAATGTTAGAAATATGTGCAAAACCCTGCAATAAACCATCTACAGCAATGGAACGATAATAACAAGTAATCAATGGAGAACCTGCAATGGAAATGTTAGCAAAACAAAAAAAAACTAAACTAATAAGAAGAAATGCGCATTATACCTAAGCTCTTTGTGGAAAATGGGCCACCATGCCCTAGATGGAGAAGCACCCTCTCTTTACTGGTTTGAATGGTGTGGAGCTAAGCTCAACACACAAGGGATATGGGTAATGGAGAAAGTGGGGGAGAGGGATGAATGACTTGAGATTTGGATCCTCAAGGCACTCATACAGGCAGAGTAACAGTAGGAAGGTAATGGGTCTTTTGAGAGTGACCCCTACCCATTTATTTATAGATTTTTCCTTGGGTTTTAGGGTTTTAAGCCCTCGATCAAGGATTTAGCCCCTTTTTTGGGATTTAAGCCCCCTTTTCCCATTTCTTAGTTCCTTTCAGGGTTTTAAGCTCCTTTGAGGGGTTTTAACCCCCTTTTGGAGGTTTTAACCCCTATGACAACTATTTTGGCTCTTTTTACGAGTTTTTAAGCGCTTCTTGTGTTTTTGGAGCTTTTGCAAGGGTGTGGGGGTCAAATGAGGGAAATGTCATGGATGTCTTTGTGGTGTAGGTCATGTAAAGCTAATCAGGTAATTTTTTGGGTTAACATATTTCCCCCTGATGTGTGAGGGCAAGAGCTCATCGTGTGGTCGATGGACATCATAGGATTTTTTGGGGAGAGGTGGTGCTTCCTGGGCTGGGGCATGGTGGATTTTGGTTTTTGTATTAATATGGTTCCTATCAATGGGTAAGATACAAATAATGTGTGACATGTATATGGACGAAGTGAGCATCCCCATGCTCGTAACGATGCCAAAAGAATCATGGGATCTAGGCTCTAAAATGCAAGAGTCGATCATATACAACTATTGTTACATAATGGTTGCCTCCATAAGAGGATGAATACAATACTGATCTTAAGAGCTGCTAATTTGGACCCATGGCATTCTCATGGAATGCTATATCTTCATAACTGATTACCTACTAAATATGGAATGGTACATGGCTGTAGGGACTCAGTGACGGAGAGTCCGAATCTCTGTGGTACAATATGTTGCATCAATCATGAATCTATACCAAAGCACTGTTTTGGGGCTTCTGAATACTGTCTCCAACACAACATGGAAATCACAAGGGACATGAACATGTTTGGGTCCCTCAATAGACTCATCAATGTGCTAGATTCAAGTGACATTTGAGGTCTTTGACCAAATACTGCATGGACCAATACCCTATATGAATCTCAACGGTGCGATGGTAAACAACCATCCCAAGAGGAACTAAGGACTCCTCTCAAGTGGTCTAAGGAACTCATCAATGAGGTTAATGAAACCAGGATATAGGGACCTCTGGGTCTATCCTCTGGAATACATGTGTTGTTGTCAATAGAGGGAGACCTGCAACTGACCAAGGAAATGGTGTTTCCTTGACCAGAAGTGCGAGGGCGATAATGGAAGGGTGTGAGACAAGCTGAGGACTGACCCATGGGGGGTGGAATAGAGGTAGGGGGAGTGTAATGGACTCAAACTTCCTTTGTTTAGAGTATGACGGCAGGGTGAACCAAGAAGCAAATGAAACTGACTCATGGAAAAGGGATCATAACTGTAATATAGGGGATGTAATTGCATATGGAAAATACTTGGTGGAGGCAAACACTTTTGGTATTGATGGGATCCAAGGAAGACACATCACATAATTCTTTGAACAAAGGTAACCCAAAGTGGGAATGTTGTTGAACTGTTATATGTGGGGTGGTGTCTAAAGACACCTTTGTGGAGCGATCTCATGGATTCTTAGCGAGCCCAACAAAGTAAATGCTTGATGGTGCTTTCAATTTTAGAGAGTTTGAAAGCAAGAAGAAGACTTCACCGGGGGCTCTTTTTTGTTGATAGTCTCCTATGCCCGAAAAAGGTTAAAAGTGTACATAGGAGAGCTCGCCCATCCTTTAAGGGATGGGATACTTCTTTATCATTGGTATTCCAATCAGGTCGGAAAAGGATAAACCTATACTGATTGGATGGTCGTTCAAATACTTTTATGAGCATGAATGAAACCAAGTTTGCTCGACAATATTTTCTTGATGAGAAGGCTGGAAACGAGCTTTAATGACAACCCATCGTGAGATTTTTTGTAAATTTCAGTCCCTCTTCCCAAGAAAGCATAAAAGGATGCATAGGGGAATGGTCTTGGATTGAATGTGCCAAGGTATCCCTATTCATGTGGTAGTCTACATGGTTCACAAAAAGAGATAAACAAAGCAATGTAGACGACCTTTCTAACACTTTAACGAGCGGGAGAGGAAGAAAATGTGCTCGGCAATATTTTCATTCTTTTAGGATTCAGAAAAGAGCTTAAAAAAAATCTGGTATGGTCAACCGATTGAGGGGGCATTGAAGGTGCCCCCTTCTTGGGACTATGAACAGTGGTCCAAAGGTCAATCGTGCAGTATGGATGGAGCAAATGGCTCTTGAACATACCAATACATGCAAAGGATAGATCACGACAGAGGCACGTGAATTGGTGTAGCAAAGGCATGTGAATCGGTGTGGCAGAGGCACGTAGACTGATGTGGCTCTCAAATAGAGGTCAAAAGAGTCTTGTGTGAGTTTTGGTGGACGGACTAGACTATATATGATGTGAGTGAAAATTAGGAGGAACCTATGTGCCTAATGTATGTGAAAGAAATGATCCGCCCTCCGACATGTGGTCCGGGGACCCACATAAGTTGTGGTGAATGGATTAGACGGTTATATGCGAAGGGCACTTAAACTGAGGTGGCTTCCGAGAAGTGCTCCAAAATCTTGCATAAGTTGCGGTGGTGATGTGATGCAAGTACAGGTTTAGAGACACTTATATCACAATGTGGTATGTAAATCGAGGTAACTCTTGAGAAGTGGCCCCGAAAATTTTTGCTTAAACATGAGACTATGGTCTCATTAAAAGATAGAGGGAATAATTCTGAAACTAGTGGTGTGAACGACATCCCAAACGGCTCTGTATGGCCTAGTTATGTGAAAAGGAAGAAAATAGGTCAAATGGGGCCTATAAATGGGTGGGGACCACTTTGTGAAGATCCATTGTCACTATTCATTGTTGAGTCAGAGAGGAGGCCCCCAAACTACTTTTGCTGATTTCTTCCAATTTGACTGGTGGTTTTGAGATATGTGACTTGTAGGTAAGAGTTCTTGCAAAATCCATCTTTTTTAGTGGTTTATTTTTTGGATTTGCTCACCCAGGGACCATCTGTGAGCCTGCTAGGGCTTCCACGAGCCAAGTCGCACTTTTCGTGGGTAAAGGAGTGACTGATTTGCTCATTCTTCTCGAACAGGTGCGACTGGGTTTCTCCTATCGGGCAGAAAGGAGTGATCTGAGGTCACTTCTGTTTGGCTGAAAAGTGCGACTCAGTCGCTTCTGTGAGGCTGTTTTGAGCGGAAGGGCCACTACCCCTAGGTATGGCAAGTGGGACAGTTTGACTAGTGGGTGTAGGTGTAGGCAGCTGAGTTAGGACAACTTGCATGGAAGTACTAGGACCACCTACAAGGGTGTCGGTGCTGATTTGTGGTATGGACATGGGTCCATTGCCAATGATCATTCTGAAAAATGGATCCGGGTTTGCACCAGCCATGGGGCTAGATGGTGTAGTGTGTAAATTTGGCTCAGATTGATATGAGTCTGAGCCCAAGTCAGAGGCTGTGTGGCCTTCTAATAGTGTAGAGGGTCATCGAGAATGGTCTCGACGGTGTTGGTTCAAGGACCCAAACTATGGTGGATCGCCTCTTAGGCATAAAGAAGATTTTTGGGGATCAATTGTGTCTGGTTGATAGATCAAATTTGTAATCTGGTAATGACATTCTGGACCTTGGTTTCAGTGGCTTCTTATTGCCTTGCAGCTGGTCACTCAGCCACCAAGACTTCCAGGAGACAGCGCTTGGATTTTTCCTCGGGGGTCGTTGCCTGTTTCGCTTGGATATTCCTCTCAATGTGCTAGCTACTTTGGGGTTCCCTTGGTACTCCTCACAATGAGTTTCAGGGCTAATCCCAAGTACTTCCCACAGTTAAGGTAGTCAGGGACTTATGTCCTCAAATAATGCAAGGTTTTGAATTAATGTAAATTGATGGATTTTAATGGTTGGCTCAATGTCATGAACTGAGTTTGGTTACCTTATTTGGTATGGTTGTGTGCATGTTTACTGTATGAAATATTGTTCATTGTTATATTAATTTCTGTTATTAGTTTGGTGACTGTGGTTATTGTTTATGAATACTTCGTAGACGTTTCTGGTTTGTTATATGGATTATAGAATGGGAAACCTATTATGAAACCAGTGAACTTTTGAAACAAAAAACTTAAAACATGCAAATAATGAACCTCGTCTATTGTAGACTTGCTAGGTGACCACCTTACACCTATATTACTCTTTGACCAGGAAAGAGTGTCGGGATCTCATCAAAATGGGAACAAGCCCACCTGTAGATCCACAGGTCACTCCTCGAGTGTGAGGTTAGTCAACAGGGATGACACAAATGCTGTGAGACCCTTACGGTATACACCCCCTCTACCTTCCAAAGCACCCTTTTTTATTGGTATTAAGAAACCTAAGTGTAATTGCCTATTACTATACGATCTTGACCCTTCGTCATATCCCATAATACCCCGAAGGGTGATGACTGGGTAGAGTAGGAAGGGCTAGGCAAGGGGTTAATTTCCAATGTTTAATTAAAAACTGAAAACTAACTTACAATATTCTAGCTAAACCTTAAAACAGATTCATATGTACTAACAACTAATCAAATCTATCATCAATCTACAGAAATTGTTTGCAGAAAAAAACAGGCTGCTGGATAGTGGCAGCTAAGCCGCACTGACAGTCTGAACAGCAAAAAACTGAATCCTGAGAGATAGATCACCCTTTTTGGGGAAAATGTAGTGAGGGGGTCTCTAAAATCTCCCAAAAATAGGTGAGGGGGTTGTCCAAAAATTGAAAATAGGCACAATCTGGCCTCTGAGATTGAATTCACTCCTTTCAGGGATAAATAAGTGAATAGATCGCTCCTTTCAGTTCGATAAGAGTGATCTGGCCCATAAAGTGAAAAAAATTTGAAAACTGAGCTGAGAACGGTCGGCAGTAATTTTTACTGTGGCTGAATGGGCTTGGGTCGACCTTAAGGAGGCTCGACTGGAAATATAAATGCATAAAACAAATATTTAAACTAGAAATAAACAGAAATCTAAACTAGGTTAACAAAAACTAGAAATAAACTGTAAAAACCCAGGGATCCTGTGGAATCGACCTGATATGGTCGCCAAACTGTAGTAGGGATTTCACCCTAGCTACGAGCAGAAACAACTACCTTCCATCTATAGGATAGAAGGACAGGGTCTTTGTGGAAAGAAGAAGAACCTGCATCAAACAATGTTAGAAATCCTTGCAAAACCCTGCAATAAACTTGCTACAATAATGGAAAGATAACAACAAGTAATCAATGGAGAACCTGCAATGGAAACGTTAGCAAAAAAACAAAAAAAAAACTAAACTAATAAGAATAAATACACATTATACCTAAGCTCTTTATGGAAAATGGGCCACCATTCCCTAGCTGGAGAAGCACCCTCTCCTTACTAGTTTGAATGGTGTGGAGCTAAGCTCAACACACAAGGGATATGGCTAATGGAGCAAGTGGAGGAGAGGGATGAATGGCTTGAGAGAGTTGGCTCCTAAAGGCACTCATATAGGTAGAGTAATGGTAGGCAGGGAATGAGTCTTTTGAGAGTGACCCCCACCCCTGTATTTATATCATTTTCCTTGAGTTTTAGGGTTTTAAGCCCTCAGTCAAGGCTTTAGCCCCTTTTTTGGGCTTTAAGCCCCTTTCACCCATTTCTTACCTCCTTTGGGGGTTTTAAGCTCCTTTAAGGGGTTTTAGCTCCTTTTTGGAGGTTTTAGCCCCTATGAGAGCTATTTTTTCTCTTTTTAGGGGTTTTAAGCCCTTCTTGTGTTTTTTGAGCTTTTGCAAGGGTGTGGTGGTCAAATGAGGAAAATGTCATGGATGTATTTGTGGTGTAGGTCATGTAGAGATAATCAAGTAATTTTTTGGGTTAACACTCCCCTCCTTTATTAGATCTTATTGACTTGATTTTCTTGCTGAAACGTTTCTCAACCATAGCTTTAAAAACTTTAAAAGTCTCAAAAAATTCTTAATTGTGTTTCAAGAAGTAGACCCAGCAGTACCTAGAACAACCAATAAAGATGAGGAAATACCTGAAACCATTAATATATTTTGTGGGCATAGATCCAACTACATCACTATGTATCAAATCAAGTATATAGGCATCTTTATGTGCCTTCCCAACATCATACCTCTTTTCTGGATGCCTACCTACAAAGCAACCATCACATACTCCATTGGAAGTTTGGATGAAAGGAAAACCTTCAACCATTTTATCATTGTGGATTTGCTGGAGATATTTGAAATTGAGATGGCAAAATATCTCATGCCAAATCTTGCTGGTGTTGTTAGCATGAAACAATAAAGCTGTAGGAGGAGAGACAAGTAAAAAATGTGAGAACTCATAAACTTTAGTAGAGTGATTTGCATTACCTTTCGCTATGAGCTGTCCAGTGGATTTTTCTGTCATCTCAACTATCTCTGAGTCGAATGTAACTCTCTTGGGAGAGTATATATGAGTCATATGATAAACAAACAACAGGTTAGCTGCAAGGGAGGGCACATAGAGGACATTCTTGAACTCACCATGCTTCACTCTAACTGAGCCCCTTCCTTCTGCTGGAATCTAGGAATCATTTCCCATGTGAATATTAGGCCCCTTTGACAATGTAAGGACCGAGAAGGATTCTTTGGAGGAAACCATGTGTTTGGATGCTCCAGAATCAATTATGTATGTTGTAGACTGAGTAAGGCTAGCTTTCAAAGCATGGAACCTTTCATCATCTTTTGTCTATGGTTCTTCATCAGCCTTCTTTGCTCCTTATGGGAGATAAATGTTATGCTGCTTGAGGAGAGCTGAAAATTGATCAATATGCTTCTTCATACAACGATATTTAAGGTGAAAACCATTTGCACAATAGGGACATAACTTCTTTTCAAACTTCTTGTTCTTAGAGTCGTAGGCTCCATTTGAATTCTGTTGTTCTGTTTAGGCTTCGATTCAGCTGCTTTAGGATCCTTCTTCTTTGACTTCCCTTTGTCTTGCACTTTGGAAGAGTTTGTCACTAGGAGAACTTGATCTTTGGAGGTCTTGATGACTCCCATTTGAATCAATTTCTCTTGCTCCTTGATCAAGGACTCAGAAAAGGAATCAAGTGAAGGAATTTTCCAATCCGAAAAGGAATCCCTTTTCGAATGGAAGATTGAAACAAATACAGAATACTCTTGGTCGATTTTGTTGAGAATGGAGAGCACATTTTTCTCATCTTTTCTCTCTATTCTGCACTATCTGCATTGGAGTGCTAGAGACTTGAATTTAGTAAAGAATTGCTCTATTGTTTCAAAATTGTTAGGATGTAAGGCTACCAGCTCATTGTCCAAGAGGTGCAACTGAAGCTCATCTTGTTTTCCAAAAAAGTATTCAAGCTTCTCCCAGACTTCTATAGGTGTCCTCAAACCTTCAAGGTGGAAGAGGAGATCTCTAGATATATGAGTGCATAGATAACCGAAATCTTCATCCAAGCAGTTCATAAACTTGTTCTTCTCAATTGGATGATGGGGCTCAACCTCCCTTCCAAGTATTATCCTATAGTATCCAAGCTTGCACAAGGTGAGATGCATATCTTCCCTCCAATCAATGTAATTGAAGGGTGTAAGGATTCAAGGAGTAGAAGGTAGAGAATCCATAATTCTACAGCTGAAAGAACACAATTGTTCACACAAGCTACATAACACCTGTATAGTTTTCACTGCAAAACATTCAACTTGTTAGAATCATGCTTTACCTCTCGACATGAACATGTTTTCAGGGTCCATCACACCCGCACTACCACTCTAAATAAATTCAGAGGAAGCAAGGTACCTTTTGCGGGACTTATGGGGAAACCCAGTTGATTTTGATGTTCAATGGAGTGAGACAAACATGAAGCGTGCCTGAGATGGATTTGATACCATGTTAAAATTGTTGTGTCATTTAGATCTTCAATAAATTAGTCAAATATTATTGATGCAGTAAAAGGAGAATGAAGATACACACTCAACAAATCAAACCACACAAAAAACATATGAGTATAGCTTAGATAATTACAGTTTCGTTGCCATTAATTGAATCCGGTGTTACAATAGTTTACATAGGAAAATAATTCAAATCAATTAGGGATAGATTCAAATCTCCCCACTGGATGTGACTGTATATGAATTACGAGCTAACTCATAGTGAATCAATCAATATTGGAGGACAAATAGGCAACTCCAGATGTCTAAACAACTAATACAATCAGTAATAAACAGTTAACTAAGTGTAACTGAAGTGGTTGGTGACCAAAGGTGCCTATCCCACATGCAGCCATGCATTAGCCATGCATAAGTAGCCCTTATTGAATTGATTGTGATCTAACTAAAAGTAACTAGAAGCTAACTAAACTTAACTAGTTCCAACTCCAACTAACTAAAGGAGGTTGGTACCGAGACTCCCAGTGGCTCCTAAAATGTAGGTATTGGCCTAGCAGGATCCCCAACTAATGCATGCAAGTGCAGTCAGTGGCATTTAGCCTCTATCGATGTTCCCCACACTCTAGTAAATGGTACATGTGGCCCCATTAGGCCAAGTGGACCCAATGGTAATAGTGGACCCAATTAATTAATTAAGACTCCTAAGTTAGGATAAATAATATAATAGATAGTTGATCAAGGGAGGATTAATATTCCTAAGACACTTCTGGTGGTAGAATCTATCGACAAGTATGGAGAAATAAGGAGACCCCATAGCGACTTGGGAAAAATTTGTCGACTGCGTCTGGAAGGATTTCTTCCCGCACAAGTATCTTGAACAATAGTATAAGAAGTTACAGCCGCTAAGGAAATGGAAATACTAGTTCATGCATAGTTACATCGATGAATTCTATAGACTAATGGCTAGACTTGGTGTTCAAGAAGAAGACAAATTGATTTTCCTAAAGTACGCCAATGGATTGTCCCCTTACATTCAGCAAGATATGGGGTTTTTGAATGTTAGTATGCTTTCAGATGTACTCCACTATGTTAGTAAGCCCAAATCCAAAGACAAAGGAAAATCATGCTTCACAACAAAGCCGACAGGTTGACCATTTGATAAGAAGTCACCAGCTGACTCCGACAAGTAAAGACACTCTTTTGAATCAACTTTGGAAAATACAGACTATGACAAAAACCACTCTCAAAAAGACTAAAGGGAATGTAGGAAGAAACCCCCTACCGAGAAATGGTGTGATTACCACAACTCATCATGTCATGATACATCTTAATGCAAGGCTTGAAAGACATTTTTGAAAAAAATTGTCTACATCCGACTTGTCCGAAAAAACTCTAGTAGAATCCAACCCAGAAGCATCTACCACTCCAACAACCTCGACCATCGTTGATGCGGAGGAATGATAGTGCCTATTCCATACATAGATATGGGTTTAGAACTATCCATTCCATTTAATTGTGGATAACAACATCCATAAGGACTTTGTTTATGAAGATCTTGTGAATAAAATAGGTATTGTCACCACTCCACATCCACAGCCTTACAATATTGGTTGGATGAAATATGGACATGAATTAAGGATCACCCGATAATGAAGACTCACCTACTTCATTAAGAATTTTGAAGATTAAGTATTATGTGACGTAGCACTACTCTCCGTAGCTGACTCCCTTTTTGGGAAACCTTACTTATGGGATTGACATGGGAATTATTAGTCACGGCCTAAGAAGGTGATTGTTAAAATACAGAACCAACGGTATAACATACTAGAGCGAGGACCTACATCGACAGTTGCAATGATATGTTCTAAACAGATAAAGAAGCTCATTAACCATGCTCAAAAATTTGCATTGATCATGATTAAGACTCAACCTTCCAGGAAGACTACAAAAATGATTCGAATCACCAACCAATGTAACTATCGATAGCATAACCATATCAACAATATTATTAATGAGTATCAGAATGTATTTCAAGAGCCAGATGGAGTACCTCTACATTTCCAGGAAAAAGACTCCATTGAACTTGCTCCTAGTTCTTCATTACCTAACGCTTATATTTACAAAAGATCCATTATTGAGAATGAAGAGATTCACACACAAATTCAAGGTTTGATCAACAAAGGTCATCACTGACCCAACTCTTCTCCTTGTGGAATTCCAGTCGTCCTCGTTGCGACAAAAGACTGGACTTGGCGCATGTGCATCGACTGTCAGGCTCTGAACAAGATTTCAGTAAAGAATAGATAGCCTCTTCCAAGGATAGACGAACTCGTTGACTATCTAAAAGGTGCTAAATTCTTTATTAAGCTCGACCTCAAGTCTGGATATCATCAAAATCAATCGAGGCCACTGATGTATGGTAGACTGCTTTCAAAACCAAGGAAGGATTGTTTGAATGGTTAGTCATGCCTTTCGTCTTAACCAATGCACCAATGGCCTTCATGCAATAAATGGATGACATTATTTGACCTTTCATTAGACAATGTGTCATTTTCTACCTCGATGATAACTTGATTTTCAGTCGATCATGGCAAGAATATGTTCGACTGTTAGTTTTTCATCATATAAGCTAGCATTATGATCTTAGGATCTTTTCACTGAGAGAATAACAAGCACATCAATAAAACATAAGCACATCACAAGAGACAAGAGACACAAATATTTTTCCTCAGGTAAACCATAAAGGAGAAAACCCCGCAACTTCCTTAGAGATAGAATCAACACCAAAACAGTAAAAGCCCCAAAACAGTAAGATGCACTCCCGACAGCAGTAGTCTTCTTCTTGTCTAGTCCCAGTGTATTTCCTTCCTCACTAATGAGACACACTTGAGTGAGTGAGTGATGTGTGTTGCAAGTGATAAATAGAGAGGCTCTCACTCTCTATTTATATTCTTTAGTTCACTTGAAGTGCACTCCAACATGTCGGCCTCACTTAACAATTACTTACTAGAGCCGACATCTCTAGGAGTGTCTAATAACCCTAGTGCCCCACCACTTGTGGGGACTTTGCCTCCTCCAACCAATAGGAGGGTAACACAATGGTGGGGACTATTGCCTTGACTTACAATGACTCACCTAGGGTCGACTTCACTAGGATAGTCTAATAACCCAAGGGCCCCACAACTATGGGGACTTTAACCCTTGACCAATAAGAGGGTTACCCACAATGAATTGACATGACTTTCTCATTATAGAAACTTCCCGGAATAAACATCGGGGTATGACATGACTCAAATACATTACAATACATCCTGGAATGAACATCGAGTTACAATAGATAAGAAATACAAGTGAATACATTCTGAAGTTACAATTACATCAACATCGACAAGTTCAGCAAGTCTTTGACAACATCGACTCTATTTGAACATTGAGAAATTCTTATTTGCGATGAATAACATCAAGTATTTGGGGTATGTAATTGACTTTGTAGACATTCACTTTGATCCAGACAAGGTACAAATCCTCAAATATTGGTCCATTCCTCACAACATTTGTGAGCTAAAAAAATTTCTTGGTATGGTGAATTTCTATTAACAATTCATACTCGGCTTCAGTCACATAGCCTGACCTTGGAATCAGTTGACTAAAGGAAATGGGAAAACGGTCTTGCAACAATATTTTGAGTATCTCAAATGCAAGCTTTGTACTGCACCAGTACTTGTGTTACCTAATTTGCATCGTCCCTTTGAGATTAAGACGAACGCATCAGACTATGCCTTAGGCACAATGATCACTTAGTCTGGTCACCCAGTCACTTTTCATTCCAAAAATTTCAAGGACACTGTCAGAAGGTATTCGACATATGAAAAGGAATGATATGCCAGTGTTCAAGACCTTATGCAATGGAGACAATAAATTCTTAGCAAGGGAATGGCCATTCTCACTGACCAAAATCCTTGACAATTCACCCTATCCCAATCGAAGTTACAAACAACTCGACAACTCAAGTGGATTAATTACCTACAACAATTTCAGTTGGTAAATGAGTATCAGGAAGGAAAATCCAACTGCACAACCGATTGTCTAAGTCAACACCCATTAATCTCCTTTCTATAGTGATGAGTATGCATGTCTATAACACCACTATGTGGCCTCACTTGTCTTTGGTAGAGTGCAACTTTTCTACAATTTATCAATAGCTTCATATCGACCCACCATCTATTACTGAATATTTCCTTAAAGAAACCATGCTATACAAGCTTGGAAAGCTTTGTGTATCGAACAGTGAGCACCACCAGAAGCTCATTTGGGACGTGCACTACAACAAAACTGCATGACACTTTGGAGTAGTGGAGACCCTTTCTATCACTAATACAAAAAAGACAAATTAATGACTAAAAAATGACTAAAATCCGGTTATAAATGACTATTTTTTAGTCAACGACTTATAGTAGCTAATTTCCACTATCTTATAGCTTGACTAACTTAGTCTTATTTCACTTAGTCATTAATATCTTAACTTATTAGTCATTGATAGTAAATGATTTAGTCATTGATAGTTAATGATTTAGTCAATGATTTAGTCATTGATTTAGTCACGGATTTAGTTACTGATTTAGTCACTGATTGCAACAATTAATGACCAAATATACGACTAAATAAACTACTAGATGATAATATATTAATGACTAATATAAATATGACTACACGTTAGTCATGCTATAAGATACGAGAAATTAGCTACTAATAGTAGTATATATGCGAATTTAGTCATTTTTGTAGTCACAAATTTATGAGGGGGTACGGAGGAATCAAAACAACAAACTCCTGCCAATAATTAGGTAGGTGCTCTACCATTGAGCTAGCACCCTTTAAGAAGTTGTTATTGCTTGATAATGATGATATTCAAACAAATTTTGCATCATTTAAGCATACAAAGTAATGATTATCAAGTTACTATAGATCCATAATGGCTTACCCTTTACTAGTCCTTAAAGTCATTTTTGCACTTAATAAATGCATTTGAAAGACTTGAAGGACTATTACAAGGTAATCCATTATGTATCTATAGTAACTTGATAATCATTATTATGTATGTTAATTCATCACATTTTACACAAACAAATATTTTCAATGATAACCAATCCAAGCATTAGTGTGTTCAACAATCCAATCTCCCCATTAAGTAAACAATTTAATTGCATTTTTATAGCTACTCCCCATGCAATGATCAAGTTTTTAAACTTCCGAGTTGTCCCCAGCAATGTATTTCAACCAAAATCCAACATATACAAAAATTATGTAAGAATACTTATAGAAAATATTGGTCTGCTTTTGTTATTTGAGTGCCACTCTAAGTAAGATTTATTAAAATCAAATGATACTAACAGAACTATTTTCAAATCCAACATATATAACAAAAAAATGTAGAAGAAATACTTCAAAGAAGACAAGAGGAAGATATTTGAATGATTGTACTATTTCAAGGGAGACTATATCCTCTAACCCTTTTGTAGATAGGAACATCCTTGATATCTTGGATAAGTGGAATTTTAACTCAGATTCTGTAGGTCCACCAAAAAATCAAATTCAAGCTAGGTAGGTGTCTTGGTTTGTCCAGGCCTCTCTAGAAAAAGTGGATTTTCCTTTTGTTTCTCTTGTAGCTATTTCTCTTGTTGTACAATACACTACACCACATTATCACTCTTCTCAACTTAATACCATGTGAAAACTGCCCACCAGTGCCAATCTCTAGCATCCACATGTGAAGAAATGAATATAACAAACATCTTTCAGTTTGAAAAATAAAATATAAGAATTTCCCACAACTTTTAGAACCAAAATGAAATTCTTTATAAAATAACCCCTGGCACATCCATTGACTCTCTTCAACACCATGCACTTGATATTACCATCAAAATACATCTGCAAAACCAAATGTAATTAAAATATCCACAGGATTTACCTGTATAGAAAACATAATCAAGAGTTCCAAGAAAATATCTAGTACAATTGGTGAATAAAGGTTCATTTGTTGTAGTGTCCATTCTTATTCGTTGATGCTCTAAGCCTTGCCCTACTTTCCCTACTCTCGTCGCCATTCTTGCAAAGGAAGAATAAGCACTAACCTGAAAATGGATTATATTAGAAAATACACATCGAAAATGGATTAATTTTACTTGTACAAGATACATTGCATCAAGTTTGAACATGATCAATTCAACAACAAAGTATTACTGTTTACAAGTATAATGCATGACCCTTGGGAACGCATCCCCATGTAACACTGATAAAATCTATTGGCTATGAATTTTTTGACAGAACAATGTACATATTGACAAGATAAGCTCTATTTTAACAATAAAATAAGGAAGTTTATGATTAGTATATAATCAACATGATTGTAGGAACATAAAATTGCATAATATCTAGCATGATATATCTAGTTTAAAAATATGAATTCCATCTCATAAAGCATTTGGAGACCACACACTAAGAAAGCCATCCATAGAGACTATGAAGATGATGCCATACATTCCCTGATAGTATATAGGAAGCATGTAATATAGTGATGCATTATTATAAGTGCCACAGGTGTAGGCTAAGATTACATGTTTCCACAATTTATCAATCCACAGGGTGGAAATTCAAGATTGTCCCAGTTGAAAATCTTGGGAAATTATTCATATGGAAAGATTAACTGACATAACAACAAACTACATCAGAGAACATTGGTCAAGATGAGATTAAAATCACTCTAGTTCAAGCTAAACTCCTAACAATTGACCCACAAAATTGTTGAAAACATAAGAATCCTAGAAATATAGTGTGTCTAATTGGTACTCAATGAATACTCATATAAGAATTCCGTTTTTAACTTAAAGTGGAATGATAGAGACACAATTTTCAATTATCTAACTTGATTTTACTAGACTTTCATTTATTCTTCCTGAAGATTTCCCTATTCAACCTTTTAAAAAATTTTGATGCTTTGTAGATTTTTTCTCGAACCTTTTCAAACCATTGATAGTGGTATGAAAACCTTCAAGTTGCACTGTAACTGATGATTCTCCTTATATGATGCTAGCGTGTTCATCTGAAATTGGGTGGATAGAAACCCTTTATCTGTGTGGAGAAGAATGTGTAAGATCAGTTCCAGAAGTTTGCTTCCTTGTACTGTTGGACAGAGAAACCCTTGGACCTTGAATTTCAGCTGCCAAAATTGTAGCATTATGTTCATTTGGCTCATGGTTTTGAAATTCGATGGTACCAAGTGAGGAACTACAACAAGCATCACTGATTATCAACGAACTAGTGGAGCTTAACTTAAAGGGAACCAAATCGATGCAGGGAGAACTTGGCCCAGCAATTCCAGAAATAGAGATAGTGATATCACAACTTCTACAAAAACCATTGACAACAAGATGACAAGCTTTATCCTGCACTGCAACTGACGAGTCTCCTTGATGCTAGTACATTTTCCCAAAATGAGGAAAACAAAAACCATTTCTCTGTGCAGAGAGCAATGTACACTATCAGTTCCAAAAGTTCTCTTCCCTTTGCCATTGGAAAAAGAAATCCTTGGGCCCTGAATCTCATATGCCAAAATTGTAGCATTAGATTCATTTGGCTCACGACTTTTAAATTTTATGGTTGAGCTTGAGTTAAGGGAGTTTGAATGCTTTAGACAGGGAGAACTAGTCCCATAAATTCCAGAACTAGAGACATTGCTAGAAAAAAACTTGTGGAACTTGGAAGATCCAGACAAGAAATATCACTCAGAGAATCCAACATAGAAGTTTTATGACTAGAAGCATATGAGATATGGCTCTTAGTGCTTTTAGGCTGCTCAAACAGATTCTCAGCAGGGGAGACATCGGTGACAAGGATCTTTGAATTCAGACATTTCTTAGGGATAATATATTTGGAGAAATTAGACATATGACTTATTGTCACCTGGAAATATCCTGCAAGAAACTTGAAGAGTAATCAAGTTCATGTTCATAAATTAGAGGCTTTGTCAAATTGCTTGAAAAACTGCTAGAGATAGGAAAATAATTTTGAAGGCTATTACAGATATTTTTGGTAGTTCCAAGAGAGAGGGGGATAACATTTACCAATTTTTTGGAGGGGACATTATTTACAGTACTTTCAGTGCAAACACTATGTACTCCGATGGGTCCATGTGTACAATAATTTACATTATCTAGAAAAGGTACAGTAAATGTTTTGGAAACATAAGACAAGGTACTGTCGTAGTCAGAAATATCATTAATGTGAGTGGTATTTCTGAGAACATTGTGTATAGAAATTTTGCTAGATAAATGGATACTTGAGTCGGGAACTTCCAATTCCATGTGACTCCTAAAAACATTGTTTTGGGTGGATTCAATCCCATCATAAATGTGAGGACCTAAAACTTCTTTTGTGATTTCAGGACCCATTACCAACATGCCGTTGTTTTTTAAGCATATATTTCATGAATTTTGGAACTATATAAATTCAACCTTTGACAGATGGAACCACAGGTTTTTGGCTCTTTTAAATCTGGAATAAAAGGTCATGTTTTCTACATTTCTGAAAGAAATGGTTGAATCACCTTCACTACAATCAGAAGAGATATATGAAACCAAGCCACTTGAATTGATAGTATCTGGTGGATGACATTGGTGCTGGTGACGTTGCCTCAAGTGAATTATCTGACACTTCCATGAACTGTGCAAACAAGTCAAAAAGCTTGTAAGCCTTCATAAAGAGACACGCATTCAAAGTGAATTCAAAAATCTTGTAAGCCTTCATAAAGGAAAGAAACCTTCCATTGCAATAGTCCTATGGGTGCAAACACTTCTGCCAAAGCTCATAAACAAGGCTCACTTGTGGATCACATCAGCATAAGGTTGGTTTCATTTGTAGTAAAAAACAAATGTCGCATATGGAAATGCATGGTTCTACATAAATTCAAACCATTAAGGCTTCCCTTCATGGAAACCAACTTAATGTAACAACATCCCCTACTGCATTTTTGAATCATCGGGAACCAAATTAATGAAATACATTTTTAGATCTATTAATTTCTAAGTTGATAAGAAGAAGAATAAAATTGTTTGCTCTTACACTAGCATTCCCTCCAGATAATCCTTCTGGTTCATCATCTATAATCCTGCTTCTTTTGGATGCATACCTGAGTATAAATTCCAAATCCATATTGAATATTAGGAAAGCCTCCTGAAGGGATTAAAATATGCATCGCTTATACCACAAGAACACAGTTCCTATAATTAATTTCCCATTTATGTAATGAAATTTCTCTAGAAAAGTCTTCAATATATATTAGGACCACATTTGCATCTCATTGAGATATGTACACATTTATAGTGGAACCCATAATTGATAGATCCCCTAAAAATAGTAAATTCCCAAACATAAATGAGGTTGTGCCCAGGGAGGGACATAGTTGAAATAGCTATAATGGCTACCTAAAGGATAAAAGCCTTAGAAGAAAAAATGGAAATATTGGAATAGAGGAGAAAATAAATGAGAGTGAGAAAACTTCATCTTGAAATTACTTGATCACGTACAAACACTGACTCATGATTTTTTTTTTAAATAACATTGAAAATAAGTATGACTTTACCTCAACCAGCATAGATCCATCTTAACACTGGATCTATCATGTGTTGAGAGGAATCAAATACCTAGAGGTGCAAACCCTTCCTAGAGTGAAAAAACTTGAAGAAGGGTTTGCATCCCAAGGGATTTGATCACTCCCAGCACATGATTGCATCAAAGAGGCACATTCTACATCCCAAAAGGGGGAGATGTGTAAGTCCGTCTATGCTCATCCTAGAATTGACACGTGTCCTTTATAAAAAATAATAAAAAGTTATAAAAAATAACGTGTTGACTCAATTTAGATTTAAAATATTTTTTAGAACCACATATATAAGACTACAAATTAAAATCATAAGCATTCTATATTTTGAATAGTCTATTTATTGTTGTTGGTCTAACTATGAGAGATGAATGGTTGTCTCTCCTTTACAATCTTTCCATAGTCCTACGATGGTCAAAACAGTTGATTCACAATCCTGCAAATCCTTGGAAGTAGAAAGGATTGAAACTGATGGTATTAGTTCACTCATCATTGTTTTAAGAATAGTTTGACTAATTACACTGGTTGGAGAATGAATTGAGGTTGCTTTGCTTATAAATATCCTATCATATTTTACCCCAATGCCATTAATATTAGGGTTTAATACCCGATTTGAATTTAATCCTCGCAAGTAAATACCATTTGAAGAATTTGCATAAAGAGAGTTTGAAGTATGTAGTATCGGTGGTGTTTCAAAGCAACTGAATTCCATGGCTAATTCAAGATTATGTTATTTTTAGGTACCAATGATCCTTTTCAATAATATGTTTGTATTTGGGAGTGAAGTGCTTCCAAGAGTCTGTCTAGTGATTGGACATGCCGTGTTTCCTCTATCTAGCCATTTCTGAATTGTTATATGCTCATATGTTTGGCCTGTCTCCAGGGTGACTCGGTCTATGAAAAGCTGACTTGTTATGGGGCATACAAAATCGTTTGGAGGAATTCTTCGAGGAGTGGATTTACCAGATGAATGAACCAAAAATATTTGGCTTACATCCTATTCACTTTTTTCCATCAGTGAGGATACTGTAATTGAAAATATGCATTACAGAAGAGTAGCCAATTTATTTAGCAGTTTTTTTTTGTAGCTATAATTTGCATCCCTGCATTACTTCATAAAATAAACTACTCATGAATCTATTTGTTTAAAAATTAAAATCATGGATTGTTATTGATATTTCCTAAAATACACCTGCTTTTTGCTGAAGACTTAAGTATTGTGTAGTCATTCTCTAATTTAGTATCCTCAAGACCTTTCTTCTTATCCTCATGTACAAATTTATACAGATTTCCAAAGCTTGCTCTTGATTGAGTCTACCTAAAAGTTGGATCAATAAAAAATATTAGCCTGGGTAGAACTTATGTACTAAAGAGATTTGCACTTTGACCTATGGTTGACTAAATGAAATTGCAGCCACATAGGCTTTAAGTCTTAATAAGCATTAAATATTATGGAAATAAACAGGGATGCATGGATGCCTGCTTCTAAAGCATTTACATGATTAACCATTTTGAATTTGACCACTCAAGAAGCTTATAGTAAAAGGGGATTTGATGGTCCAATCAGATGCACAAACTATCAGCAAGTAGAGGAGTTCAAATAATGTATTTTAAAAAACTGCCAGTTGGCTCAAAAGTTTCAGGATGGTCTAATTGGATCTAGAAGCACAAAGTTGAGTTTACAAATAAATTGGAGAAAGTTAGCAAATATAAATTAAAATAGATAAAATGGATATTGTTCCAAGATAGATAAGTCGTTAAAAATTTTCAAGACTGTTATGGGGTAGTGGTCCAACTTTGATTTGATGGAATTTCTGGCGGGGAAGGGATGGAAGGTCTTCTTAAAAGGAAAATTCAGTAGAGAAACCATGGATTAGTATTAAGGAGACTGTGAATGAAATATAGATGGAAACATGATCTAAGAATGAACTTGATGTATGAAAGGAGAAGGATGAGTTCCATGGGATGGAAGTTGATCAACTTCCCTAGTGCCAACTCTTATTGTGAAGGATGAGATCAAGATATGCTATGAGAACTCTAAAGGAAAATCAAAACCCCTTATGATGAGATTTAGTTTATGCATACAAAAAAGTCTAGAAACAGGGAAACTAATAAGCTTTCCACTTAGGCTATCAAGCTCCCAAATGTGGAAGAATAGATATGGGATAATTTATTTTCATCCTATATTGAATAAAGAACAAAAAAACCGATTTCGATTTTAGAGAGAATATGGATGTTGATAATTGGGCATAGGAAAGGGATATGACATCAACAGATAGAAACTCTCAGAAGCAATCCATAATTCACATTTATCACAATAATTATTCCTACAGGTAAATAGACAGGAGGGACTAACTATGAATCAATGGTGGAGGGAAAGGACAAAAATGGTCTTTTGACAAGCAGATTTGACACAAGGGATATATTCTACAAAAGCGGGATAAAAAATGGAGTAGGGGAATAAGAGATGGTGAAGTTGTGGGGTGGAATGGGAAAATGGCGTCAAGCTCATTAAGTGATAAGATTAGACGTAAGGGAGATTTTCCACAAAAATGGGATAAAAAATGGATTAGGGGAAGAAGAGATGGTGAGGTAGTGGGGCGATATGGGAAACTGGCATCAAGTTCATTAATGGTGGGAACAAAAGATGAGGTCTTTTAATTCCTTCAAGTAGTTTTAAACCAACCTTTCATGTTTTAGCTTCATTTTGTTCATTTTACAGTGATAGCTTTCATATTAGATGTGAAAAGGACGGAGAGAGGAACCTATAGTGGAAGTCTTAAACATGGTCTTCTCCTACATGGAAAATCCAGACTCCGAACAACAATTCCATTCAATAAAAACTCAGTGGAGTAAACCCTTACACCGACAGGATGAATAGTTCTCTTTAGTTTGTGTCAACATGGATACACAATGCATGTTCTTACATTAAAGTATCAATTTACAATGCTATCGATGATTTTAGGTCCGAAGTACCCAGTAAACAATAGTACCATGTGATAATGTAGTAAACTGACAAAGCTTACACTATGTTTATGTAAATATTATCAGTGGAGAAAATTATTTCCTTTTAGATCTTCAACATTTAAACCTTTTTTAATTCCCCTTAATTCCAAAAGCTTTTACTGAATTTTAACAATTTAGCATACCTTTCTCAAGCAGAGGGATGCAAACTTCATAGTATTCCTCATAAGAAATGGCAATTAAGTTCTCCATATTTTCATCTTTCTTACTAAAAACTCCTTTTGGGCTATTCAAACCTTGTCATAACATTAACATCAAATACTATCCATTAAATCAAAGTTTATCACAAGATATTTCAAATATATTCATCCTCTATATGTCCTAAGTAGTTCATTAAGGATTATTTGGGTTGGATTTAATTAGAATCTAGTAGGTACTGCATGACTTGAAGACCCACTGAAACCTCTTTTCTAGGGAAAACCTGCGAAAAAATTCCCATAGCAGGGGTGCGAACATCAAAATGCAACACACAATCCCTTGGTCTAAAAAGACTTTTTTCCTACTTTTACATAACCCAAAGAGTACGGAATATTAAACCGTTGATATTAGAATATTAATAATTAATCCACCATGATAAATTATTGTCTAAGAAACCAAAAACTAGATTCTGGTCCTTTCCAACTCAACTACCAGTGCTAGTTATGTTTTCAGGGTTTTCTTAAAACATTCAAGCATTTCAAAATCTTCTACTGCTTATTTTACAACTTTAGCTTTTCACATAGTTTCCTGTGGCTGAAGGTTGTATCAAATCGTGGAGGAAAAATTATGCAAACTTCAAAAATCATTTGGGCACCTTTATTTCCATGCATCCTTCCTAGTAAACGATAGGTAGTTAACCCAGTTACAACATTTACTTAACTTATTAAAAATACATACATTACAAATTTAATTTTTTTCATAAAGTTCCATGTACATTTAAATATTCCCTGTATAGTACAAAGTAAAGAAAAATATTTGTCCTTTACCTGAAAACAGACAGGAATTCCTGTACTCTTATCCATGTCTTCATCAATCTCATTATCACGGTACTAAGATACCAAATGTAATCAATTATTTTACTAGTAAGACAGGAATGCAATTCATTTTACCACATCTCGTAAAGTCTCTCCAAATACAAATGTCTGCATCATCTCTGCAGACCTCTTGAGGCTTGAGTATCCCTTAGATCATGTCTGTGAATTCTATATGGTCCAAAAATTGTAAATGAGATGTAGTGCAAAGTGAGTGCTCTTCCATTCATTTAACCGTAAAAACCTATTGTTTATGGGTCCAAAATTTGGGGAATGTTTCAGCAAGTATAACACCACATGAGGGGTACAGAAATACAATATTTGGGAAAATTGGGTGCAGTAATGAGAGGGTCAACATCCATCTAAACTGTGATGACTATTATTAATTAAGTTCTATATAAAGCAAATAATTTATATTGATAAACACTAGAGATAAAACACAACCTTCATACTTAATGTATTCCTGAGGAGAGACATGATGTATTGAGCTCAACAAATAGAAGAGAGGTGTGGAAAAGAAAATGTAAGTATGTGATTGATTATGGAAGCATAGTTAGGATCTAGTATGCATTTAAACCATAAAATATTGTCTAACAAAGAGTGTAAACAACCTTAATTGCTTCAATCAATAATGAAAGTTTGAAGCAATATTTTCCCAAACCATGCATTCCATCCATAGGAAAATGAACTAGTAATCTATAGGAGAGTATTTAGTTTTGTCCATTTTTTTTTATTCTGGAGGAGCTTACTATTAGCAACTGATAAAAATCCCACTACTATGTAAGAGACGGTGAATAGTAGAAGTACCATAAAAAACTACTATGATATTAGTTTTACTAGTATTATTTTCAGCACAGAGTCTAAGATGGAAATTTGCAATACGCTTCATTAATCTCCCATATCCTTTCTATCATGTCATATTTTCTAAGTGTGCAATGCGCTACATATTATCAGGAACGATCCTTGTTTTCCCCCACAGCAAAGTCCAATCACATGAAGCTCGTGGTTTGTCACAAGCAATAAACATAGTCATGAAGCCCCTATCAAATATTGCATAAAATGTTTCTAACAAATTGTTCTAATTATCTTCACATTGTTAATGCCTTGTTGCACCGATTTGCAGTTTCGCTCAATTAGCATTCTTCATGGCTTATTTTTCTCAGCATTCACTTATAAATGAATTATTTTTTTACATATATCCAAGCACCCCCAACCTCCCTCCCATAAGCAAGAGTAAGATATTCCTCATTTCTCACAAAGATCCTTAGCAATAAGGTTCTTGAAGAATGAAACATGTCACAAGCCAGATTTGAAACTGGGTGGGGAGGATAACAGTTCCTCCTTTCAACCACCCAAACTGAACCCAATTGACTTTATATTAAAGAACATGGGGATCGAATTTGATGGATGGAAAAGATAACAATTAAAATTTATACACAAATATTAAGTCAATATGAAATGGACTCTCTATCATCTCACAAACACTTTAGAATTATCTACTAGCATAAATTGGATGTCATTGTGAATAAGTTCAAAGTTATAAAATTCAAACTGGTGTAAGGAATTTCTCCAACAGTAAATGGGATATCCTACAGGTCTGTGATTTAGTGATTTGTGTATTGACCTTTGAGAATGTTTTCCTACCTCAACAACCGATCTGAATTCCCAAATTAGTGACTCTGTTCCTTCATTTCATTGATCATCCAATTGTTTGGTAATTGTTACTAGGGCTTCCCTTACAAGAAATGTATTTAGAATATGATAAAATCTGAGGATGCTACTATTGTTATGAAACTCAGTATATACTACAGACCTACCGTGAAGATGTAAAATACTTTTCATAATTTATTACTTATGGTTAATTTGTTTGTAAGGACAGACACACTATTGTGATGAAGCATGGACAACCCAAAAATAATCTCAGAACAAAAGCAGACGTGCCCTCTTCTTCTGCTACTCATTTTGGGTTCCAAAAAAACAAGGATGAGGCTCCCAAATTTCTCCATTAATTCCTGTGTCTTTTTCCTTTTTATCCTCAAGGGAGATTGATCAATTACATTACAACAGTTAGGGAACTGCAGTGCTATCTTTATCCATGGTCACTGTTCAACTCATATCATGAGGGCCCATCAATACTAGGACATCATGAAATTATGCCACCTAATCATCTATGAAATCCTTATCCAAGAAGCATGACTCTATCATTCTGAAATCCACAACATCCAACCTTCATTTGGTAAAGCTAAAGTGGTTCAAGTTTGTACATTACAGTAGGATAAACAAGTTGTAGCTGAAGATTTTTTTGAAATTCTAAACACTGCTAATGCTTCTTTATGTAAGCTTAAATGATTTTGGATGCTTGTAGAAAGAAAAATTATTTCCTCTGGACGACTATGGGGTTTATTAGCTATTGGAGTAATGGATATCATATGGTAAAGCCACGGTGGTTCAGGTTTGTACATGAAAATAGAGAAAATACGGTTTAGTAAGGTAAATTTCAGCTTCACAAATTGGGTACATCCTATATGTGCATCTCTTCCATTCTACAATCATGGACCTCTTTTCCTTGTTGCACATCTGTAAGTAGGAACATGCCATTAAAACACTAACAATGGTCACTATGTTGGGTTTTATATCCTTCTCTTGCATTTAACAAAATATCTTCAATGTGACTCCATGACTTGTTGCAAATGTTGATAGTGAGGATTCAAGTATCTAGTTAATGGTATAAAATGAATATGAATTGGAGAGGATCCATTAATTACCTCGGTAGCCATAAAAATTGCAGTATAGATCCCTCAAACCTCTATTGTGCAACGTCTCCCCCATGTTGGATGCCAAATCAATGTGGCTTGATTTGATATGCGCAAGTAAAATGAGAAGTATACATTTGATAATTGCCCTAGTTCGATTGATTGAATGTATTTTTATGTTGCATATAGTTTGAAGGTGGGTTCAAAACCCTATTTATCCTTCATGTGTGATACAACAGGGTACATCTGAGGCATTTGAAGGTGACCTAGAATGAAGCATTGCTTCATATCTGTCTCTGATTCAGTATTGCGCTTATGCTTTACACCTCCCTCAGTATATGTTTCCATGTCATATGTTCCACATCTCTTTTTCTCAATCAATGACAGGTCCTCATTATCAAAGACAACAACATCAATTTGAATAGCATTAGTGGAAGATTCGATAGGCAGTGAAAGCAATTTGCTGGGTCGACACTGACACTGACACTGAGAGACGAAATCTCTCTTCTCTCCGCATTTGTTGTGGGAATATGGAATGAGTATTTTGAATGGGTGCACCTCACCTCGATATAGGCTCAACCTCCTTGACCTAGCAAAAAATATTTTTTCAAATGCGGGATCAAAATCGACAGATCAGCCAGGATACAATCTCAACACATGGCATTAGGGTAGGCCTGGATGTGAATCTGTATAAACATGATATATTAATCATATGAAAGGATCCCAGGTCAGGATTCTATGCTCCTGCTTCAAATGTGGATTCCATGAAAATTTCATCTTTCAAAATCATGTACATTTATCCCCATTGTATTTCGTCATCTGAGTCCATATAACACTGTGTATCTTCATATCTTGGTTTGGGGATTTGATCTATTATTTGGGCAATATACGGTTCACCATGTGTGAACATTTTTTGGGGTTATTATACTTCCTAAACTGGCTCTTTTCTTTTAGGCTGTCTCCTAGGAGCTATATTTTCTTGATGCCAAAACTCTTTTTTCAATGTGAAAAATGCATTCTTCACACATTGATAAAATTGAAAGTAATTAGTTGTATCATATTTTTTTAGTTTTGATTATTTGATTTATATTTTTTTTTTCAATTTTGATTATTTGATTTATATAATTTATATTAATATTTAACAATGAAAATATACAATGAAATAACTATCCTATTATGTTTTTAGACTTAAATATTAATATAAATTAATTGGTTATATTATAACTATAAATATATGACATATTAATACTTATGTTAGTATATATTACAACAAGAGTTATGAGGTAGAGTTTTTGTTAAAAGGTTGCTTTGATATTTGGAAACTTGTACATTTTTTAAAAGTTCTTTCTAAATTTGGAAACTTCATACAATGCAGAAATTATGGAATCACTATTTCAACACCTTTTATTAATTATTTAAAAGAAATAAATAATACATTTTCCTTTATGGAAACTCGAAGAGATCGCTAACTTTTTCCCACGTGATGTTTGTCAGGTTTCTATGGAGATTGGTTATTCCATAAACAGAAGAATTAAAAGTAGCACTGGGGAGAGTACAACTTGCAAAGCACCTAAATTATGGGCAATAAAAATAACTAAGTGATTCCCTGCATCGATAAACACAAATAGGCATGTCTCAGGGAGAAAAAGTTAAAAATTGAGCTCTTTTGACATAACCATGACCTCTGTGGGATGTTTGGACAGAACCATGACCTCTGTGGGTTGTTTGGAAAGAGTCGTGAGCTTTGTGAGTTGTTTGGACTAATCCATGACCTTTTTACACATAATTTTTGGGTTACTAAACTGGGTTGTGACCTTTCCCGAGTATGATATACTGAACCGTGACTATTTCTTGGGCTTCCTTGACTCTATCTATGGTCTGTTGACTGTTCTGAGGTAAATCCTTATAAAACTAGGCCTTCAAATACTGCTTGGTTTCTTTGCTAATACTTCCTTCCATATAAGTGTAAGGGAATGTGGAATAGTAGTTAGTGATATGAGACTGGTTCTGGGTCAACGCACCAGTTTATAATTGAGTCTTCGATTGGTTAAACTATTGTTCTTGGTGCTTCCACCAGTTCAATTATTGGATCAACTGCTACGACGTTTAAATTAGGATCTAATCCTGGTGAAGCTACGTCGACTAGTGTAGCTAGTTCAACGGTCACAGATCATGATAGCTATACTGAAGTTATAAAAGCACCTCAATATGGGAATGGGGACTCTCACATTGTGAACATTGTGAATCAACTGGGTGGTAATGTCAAATGCAAAATTTACCTGGCCACTAATGCATAAAGGAGGTTTAAATTGATAGTGATAAGGAAAGGTCATCACTGCATTATACGTATCATATTCTATGAGGTCAAGTATGTAAAAGGCCAAGGAATTGAAATATTTACCTAAAAATCCAAGATGGGATCGAGCCTCTACCTTTACTGCATATGAATTTAAGACTGGTTCTAAGTTAGCACCCCAATTTAATTATAATTGAGTCTTTGATTGGTTAAAATATTGTTCTTGGTGCTTCAATATGCTGAATTTGTGTTCATGTAATTACAAATAAAGTAAAGCCTCAAATATATATGAGTGGGATTTAGATAGTTGACCTCAAACCCATGATATCTGTGGGTTTTTTGGACAGAACCATGACTTTTGGGGGAATTTTGGATAGAACCATGACCTGTGTGAGTTTGTTTAACTAAGTCGTGACCTTTTCTAGGTTGCTAAGCTGGGTTGTAGGAACCTAATTTTCCTTTTGCGCGCGATTAACGGTTTGCTTCAATTGTGCAACAGGGATAAATATGGTTAAGATAAAACTCATGCAATTGCTTTGTTGGATCTCTGAAGATCGAGGTGCATGGCACCAATATTACAGATACAAGGTAGACAATTTACAAAATTTACACTTCATTGTCAAAATTGCAATTTTCCATGACACAATTAAAAATGACTAACATAAATAACTAATTCATATTCTTCTAGCTAGTCATTTTTTAGGCTGTGACTAAGTTGGTCATTTATGTTACTCATTTTTAAGTCTGTCACTTATTATCTAATCATATTTGTTAACTGGTGACTAAATTAGTCGTTAATTTTAGTTGTTTATAGTAGGGTTAATCAAAATTGCTCATATTTAGTAGTAAATCACTTAAAAAACCTGTGGTGATTAGAATTTTTAATCACGTAGTATATAATTCCTCATTTTGTACTAGTGTATCCTCCAAAAGTATTTTTATTGGCCTTCACTTAAATCTAACGTCAATAGGTACATTCGATCATGCATGGTTTGTGCCATTGCTAAACCGACGAATATACGACAAGGACTATACATGCCTTTTAGATTTATTAGACAACCATGGGAATCTATTTTTATGGACTAATTAATAGGATATCCTACTACCGAACATCAACATGACATGATCTTAGTAGTAGTCGACAGATTTTCCAAGATGGTTATTCTCATCCCATGCAAGAAGACTACGACAGCATAACAAAATTATCATCTCTTCTTCGAACATGTCTAGAAACATTATGGTTTGTCGAAGATCATAATTTACTATAGAGATGCCATATTTGTCAGCATCTTTTGGAAGACTCTCTAGAAACAACTCGATACAAGGATTTCCCTATCGACAAATTTCCATCCTCATACTGAGGGATAGACGAAAGTTATGAATTGCCTGGTAGTACAATTGATCTGTATGTACAACCACAAGCATCATTGGACATGGGATTCCATTATCCCATACATACAACATAGTTACAATCATGATAAGCACAACTCTAGGGGAAAGAGTCCATTTGAGATCTGTTATGGGTTTCAAACCTCAACGCCCATCGACTTGATCAGTTGATCGACATGGCTGAATGAAACTGACTCTGACCAATGAGAATTTAACAACCCATTGAAGTTCTGAGATCGAATTTGTGACATCCAGAGACAGGCACAAGAAATTTCGCAATGAGCTGATGTGAAAGATAACGTCTGACACAATAAGCATCGTATCCCTCATTCATTCCAAATTGGGGATCAGGTTTGGTTACATCTCAAGAAAGAATGATTCAGTGGCCCATACATGAAGCTGAATCCTTTGCAATATGGTATGTACATCATTCTTGACAGATTGGAGAAAACACTTTCAAGCTCGACATTCCTTCCTGCCTAGGTCTGCATCCAGTATTTAATGTGGATCTACTTTGACCATACAATGTACCACTGTTAGAACATAATGACTTGCAGACAACAGAACTTGAAGAAATCCATCCAGATGTTCAAGAGCCTCTTCATTGTGACACCATTGTGGGACGATGAGTACACCATACAAGGATGAACACAATTCCCTTTTTTTAGGTGGCTAAAGACGGACAAATCCCAGCACAAGGGAAATGATACTCTACTACTGAAATGACCAAACATTTTCCTAAGATGTATGAGAAAACAATGGGGACCATTTTTTCTTAAAGAAGGAGGTATGATCCACCCAATAATTGGCATTGTTTGTCTATTTTGATCAATTTCAACACTTCGACTTTGACATTCAACAATTTGATAAATTCATCACACGACTCAACAAGTTCATCACTTGACTTGACCGGTTCAACACTTCGACAAGCTCATCTCAGTGCTTCGACATACAACATATCGATATGTATGGTTGACACCATGACTGGCGAACTATGACAGATTGTCTCTTTGTCTTCCAGTCATCTATAATGGTTGAAATTCTAGAACCATTCTAAATTCTTTTGTAACTAAACGTAACGAGAAGACAACCCAAGTGTTCTAAACACTCTGTTTAATCATGTACATTATTGTAAAATAGAAGCAAGTATTAAAGAACTAATGAAGCAACAGAGTTTGGTTCAAATTCTTGCATATTGTTTGTGTGTGTGAGTGTGTGTATTATGTGTGTAGTGTATTTCCTTCTTTGTTGATTATTCATATGCTTCTACCATAACAGTACTCGATTCATTCAGTTGAACCGTTGTCCCCATCGTGTACCTGGGCAAGATCGGAATCACATAAACAATCCTTGCTTCATTGCCACCCACACGTTGAGGTGATGAACTAACAAGGAAAAAGGGATCTCACATTGGCACATGCATACTTAGCTTTTAGACTAACTATCACATAGAGATCCCCCACTAGTGTGTAGATTAGAAATGGGGAGAAAAAAACTCTAGCAAACTTTGAGGCAAAGTTACAGCTACCAACTAAGAATTTATTAACCTAAAAGCCAAGTAATCATTCATTGCTAGCCTTTTCATTGGACAAGTCTTCCTATCCAACCCAACCTACATGTGTGGCCAAAATTCCATAAATGTTAGAATATAAGGCTTACTTGATGTAATAAAGTTTAGTTCATATAAATCACCAATAAAATGATAGTTAGTTAATATTTAAATAATGTAGTTATGTTGTAATGATAGCATTATCATCCAAACCAACATCTTGATATTGCAATCCCTAAAACCAATGATAGTTTATGATTATCTAAGAAAAGGGTTTCACTCACCTTAATAACCGTCTTTTTCTATTAAGGATAGCTCCCCTTTAGCTCAACGGAGGAGTCCCTAAATAACATTTACTAATTCTTGCAATAGGGTAACTTCAAGGTGAAATCAATGTTTTCTAAACTGGTTTTGTCATCAAACTAGTCATGCCCAAAATTTTGAATTGGGATGGAATTAGAAAAACAAAAACAAACAAAAAATGATCGACAAAAAAATACATAAAATATTCAAATTATGAAGAAAAAAGTTACATATATATATTCATGTGCATCCATATGAATCCAAACCATTAAACACAATTATGCAAAGTTTCTCGTGTATATAGCAAGTGTGCATATAACTAAAATAACATCAAATGCAATCCTTATGTAACTCAAAATACGTAAACAAATAGGCTCTAAATGACCTCTAGAGTCCAAAAAAATCCATGCTACAACAAATATCTACATATCATCAAAATCATTGCCTATATCGAAATCCTATTAATTAATAGCACCCTGGGCCTCCCTCCCCCCAAGTTCTAGTGCTTGCATGTACCTTGAATCTTGAAGTTGATCCTCCAAGAACATGTCAACACATTACAATTTCGATACAACTTCCTAATCCAAATATTAAAATAAGGTAGAAAAATCCTCCTGTTTATCCTAAATTCTACTAATTAGACTACAAAGTAGCAGTATTTAGGCACCTTAGAAATCTAAGACAATTTTTGTGGTTTTATGGATAACAATATAAAAGCCAAGAGTATAAAAACAAGTACATAGACACAAAAATATGAAAACATCAGATAATACATGCATACGGACAAGATTTTGCAAAAGGAATGACAGTATAGCTTTCAGGATCCAAGAAATAGGTTTCAAAGCATATAAATACAAGGAATAAACAAACAGTTCATCACTGCATCATATGTAAAAGTATAGGTGCTCAAAAATACATTTCAAACATCAATTTAGCATAAATATCCACTTTCCAGCATAGGCATCTATATAGAAAACATCTATATAAACAAAAATGTAAACAAGGGTTCAAAAAGAACCACATAATATCCACACAATATAAAGTTTAAAACCTAGCTCCAAATATAGAATAAGTCATTCATTAAGCAAAGAAGTTCTTTAATAGATAAAGTATTGCAGAACTGTACAAGCTCCAAGCATATCACCCTCATGTGTCTTCATTTGTTTACCAAAATATTACAATATATATAGGACAAGGTGAGATCAGAAGTTTGTTTCTGTAGATCCACCTTTTAAGGTTTTGACTTCCAAAAATAGAAAAGTATATAACTGAAAAAGATCTAGCCTAACTAAGTTTGACAAGTGTCAAATCTATATTAAACTAGAAATCTTATCAAAGTCTTCTAGCTGCCTCATCCAGAGTAGCTAATCCATCCAATGCACGTGCTTTTCTTTGTAATCTGTTGAACTCCTTCTACATATGATTCAGCCTCTTTTCAAGATCCTCTTTATCTTTCACAAGTTGGACATTCTACTTCTACACCAATTTTATTCTCTTTACTGCTTCCTCTGCTACTTGTACCTTTACTGCTTCCTCTACTACCTGTATTAACTCTGAATAGTTCTTTTTTATTTCCTGTATGTCTTTCTTTAACATCATGTTGGATTTCATTAGACCATCATTAATATGATTCATATGTTCATTTTGAATTCTGAAATGATCAATTTTTCTTCTTTGTTTATCCTGTTCAAATTCTTTCATATCATCCTCTAAATCTTCATCTGCAATATTTTCTTCATTTAAATATGTAACAATTTCCTCATTGAAATATGTTACAATTTCCTCATTGAAATTTGTTTGTCTATTTTATGATTCACCAATTTCTACATCAGAAAACAATGATGTTGTATTTCCTTCCATGTATTCATCATTAAAATTGTAAAGACAATTCTTGGGAACTAGATATGGAACCTTTCTCAAACTTTGATCAATATTATTCAGAACTTGATGTAATGCTCATTCTAATTCCTTTGATTTTTTACCCTCTTCATCATCACTTGAGGAATCCTGCACACTTATGATTTGATCTTTATTAACCTTAGGATCTAACACTGCTTTCATATTCAATCTCAGCTTATTTATAGGTCGTGTCTTTGGCCTGAAATATACTTTGAGTGGATTAGATGAACATTCTGTAGGTTTCAAGGGTTTACTAAGAGAATAATCAAGGGCTGATCCCTATTTAACTATTTCCCTTTCATCAACAGAATTCAGGACTAAACTGCAATTTTTTAACTCCTCAAGCTTCTTTTGTTCAAATTTTACAAGTTTCTGAATGTTTATTTCCTTTTTAGGAACTTCATCTTTGTGGAGGTCTTCAGCTTCATTTTCAGACAAGGCTTCTACCTCTGTACTAACAGGAGTCTCCATGGTCTTTTTCCTAGAAGAGTTTTGTTTTGTTTTACCCTTTTTCACTTCGATAAACTTAATTTTGAAACTCGGCCGGAATAGAAAATGAAACCAATATCTTTCATATTTCTCTAACTCTTGAGAAATTAACAGTTTGATTATGTCATGGTGAAAGATACCATTGCTAGAAGAATTGGGGTGATTACAAACCCTAATGACCATTTTACCCAAACTCTTCAACAAGTAAAAAGGTAGGTTTAATTTTTTTGTACCTGATATATGCTACAAGAAATGCATGTGGTAGTGATAGATAGTTTAAAACCTTTCTTAATAGGTCACATATCTTTGAATGATGTGTGAAACATCATGCTATTCGTCATCAGAAAAAACCCTTTGAATGCCTTGATTCCAGTCAAGGTTTTTATGCACAGGTAGAAGGAACTGACTGTAATCTTCATCAATAAAATACCTTTGATACCATTTTTCTCCTTCAGGAATTATACCAATGGCTTCTGCAATAGTTTCTTCTGTCACTGTAAAGTCAAGACCACTAATCTTCACTGTTGATCCACCAATGTTTTGACAAAAAGACCTTGTAACCCCTATGTGATACTCCCCCATTCTTTCAAACATGGAGTATCAGCTAGCTTCTTTTACTTTTTCAACAACCAATGGGATTTTTTGCATCCATTCGATGCTCTAGGGTTCTATCCTGAGCACGTGACCACTAGGATGAGGTTTCCTATCCACCTCCATGGCCGAATCTGAAACCGTAGATGCAACACTTGAAACAGAGCCTAGAGAAGAAAGCATACAAAACCCTTCTTGCAGATCAAACACCATATTATCCCGAGGTGACAGAGTAAAGGATATTAGGTTCAAAATGATTTTAAAATGTGGACTGGTACAAGTGTTCTTCCTAGTACAACTCAGAGCCAACTGTCGGCTCTCTAACATGAACAAACTTCAAAACCTAATCACTTCATGATTGTACCCTACACAAAATCCTAACTTCGGCAAGTTGGTAGTGTGCATGCATTTGAATAATGAAATGCACTGCTAGCTTATGTTAAACATAGGCAAAACATTATTACATCATAACTTTGCATATATTATGAAAATACTTTAATTAATCTATAGGAGCTTAAGTTTTAAAACTAAAATATTTGTAAATGCATAAGATATTTAAAAATGAAATCAAAGCAATCCAAACTTTAGGAAAATGAGAAAATCAATCAAAGGATAAAAATTCTAAGGTAAACAATAGGCCTAGGGAACATATCTAATAGACCTAGGACAAACACTAGCTCCATATGGCGAATGAAATTTCCCCGTGATTTTCCAAGAACTATAGACCAAGTGCCTTATTTCATGTCAACTATTATTGATCTATTGGGCTATGGAGTCCTATTTGAACAAAACTGAAACTCACCGATATTTACAATGTGAAGAATACCCTTCAGATCTTATTTGGTATAAAAATGCTTCAAAAACCACCCATTGACTGCACCTGCTAGTTCATCACCTTCCAAATTCTGTAAAACAAATGTATTGTTTTCCAAGCTTCTAACAATTCTGAAAGGACCTAGCCATAGATGATCAAACTTCCCATGTTTTGGTTTCTCATCTCTTTGTGCATCCCACCTAAGCACCAAATCATTGGGAAAGAAATACTCTATTTGATTCTTTTATCAAAACTCTTCTTTATTTTATCTTTATACATTTGAGCCTTTTCAATAAGAAACTCTCTTTCTTGTTGAAGTTCAACCATTTGAAAAATTATGCGATGTACCTCATTACGTTCTTCAAGGCTATCTTGCATGAACTTCATGACAGGGAGACCTAACTGTATAGGAAAAACTGCCTCAGTTCCATGTACAAGCTCGAAAGGAGAAGTACCAGTAGCCTTTTTTGTGGTAATACAATCAACCCAAAGGGAATATTTCAACTTACTATCCCATGCCTTTTTATTCCTTAACAACAATTTTTTGATACTGTTTATAATGTTTTTGTTTGTGGACTATGCTAGGCCAATACCCTGTGAATAATATGGAGTGGAATGTTTCGAAAGAATCCCATGTTTTTCATAGAAATGGACCATATTCTGAGATTTCAAAGCAGGGGCATTATCTGTAATCAGCTTTCCAGGGAAACCGAATCTACTCAAAATATTTTCCTCTATAAAATTTATTATCACCCGGTCAGTTGCTCTTCTGGTAAGAATTGCTTCTACCCATTTTGTAAAGAAATCTGTAGCTGTCAAAATATATTTTTGTTTCCCAATGGAATGTGGATTGATTTCTCCTATAAAATCTAACCCCCACTGATGGAAAGCGGCTTCAGTTGAAATAGGTTTAAGAGACAGGGAAAGCAATTTTTGTTTACCTGCAAACTTTTGGCATTCAACACAAGCTCTTAAATGTGAAAAAACATTTGAAAAGATTTTTGGCCAATAATAGCCTGCTCGCACAATTTTAAAGACCGTGGCCTTCCAGTAACGGTGCCCACCACAAAAGTATTCATGCATTCAGTTGTAATAGCCTCATCTTCTTCCGCATTAACACATCTGAGAAGAATACCTACATGATCTTTCCAAAATAGATTATTTTCAGAAATACATAAATTCATGGCTTTTAATTTCAAGAATATGAATTTTCTTTTGTCTAGATCTGGTGGAGATGGTAGAAACAAAATAAAATATACTATATCACCATACCAAGCTGAATCATCATATTTCTGAAAAATATGTTCTTTTTCTTCTTCATGTTGAGATTTTTCTCTTTCAGATAGTTCATTAAATACAACATTCAATCCTAATGCTTGGAAATTAGAATCTATAAGCAATTTTGCCAAACCCTGGCCTTTAACAAGTTTAGTTGGCCTGATCTCAACATCATATTCCATTATTTTTGCAATCCAACGACCGCTTTTCCCTTCAGAGTTAGGTTTTGTTAATATCTCCTTTACTGCCGCATTAGGAACATATGCTAAATTTTTTGAATGCGACAAGTAAATCCTGAAAAACTTAAGGGATTTAACAAGTGCATAAGCATGTTTCTACAAAATGATGACTTGAGTTCTGAGACCCTTAAACTTTACTAAAAAATTAAATGGGTTGTTCAAGACCCTCTGCATTCTTTTGCAATAGTATCTCTGCTAGACTGTCTTCAGAAGAAAAAGAAAAGGTAATGAAGTCTTTAGAAAAGTCAGTGCTTACCAAAACAAGTCCTTATGTGAGTGCTTGTTTTATTCTTTCAAAAGATAATTTTGCTTCTGGATTCCATTTTACTTCTTGATCCTTTCTCAACATCTTAGTTATCTGCTCGAAAATATCTGCAAAATTAGGAATAAACCATCTGAGAAAATTGATTTTCCCAATAAAGGATTGAATTTCTTTTTTATTCCTAGGAATAGTAATTTTTTGAATTGCTTTCACACGTTCTGGGTCAATCTTGATACCATTTGGTGAGACAATATGACCAAGAATTTTTTCTTCTTGCATGGAAAAATGATATTTCCTTGGGTTCATAGACAAACCAAACTTCCCTCATCTCAAAAATGTTTGTTCAAGGTGATTAAGATGATTCTCATATGAATCTGAAAACACTGTTATGTCATCTAGATAGATCACCACAAACTTCTCTCTTTCACCCATAAATGCTATGTCCATGGCCCTTTGAAAGGTTGCGCCTGCGTTCATTAAACAAAATGGAATTTTATTGTACATAAAAGTTCCCTGGGGGGTGGTAAAAGTAGTTTTCTCCCTATCTTTTGGATGAACAACAATTTGGTTGTATCATGAGAACCCATCTATCATTGATATCCTTTGAGCTCCAACTACCTTTTGCAAGATCTGATCTATCTTAGACACAGGGTAACTATAATTTAAAGAGGATTTGTTCAGGTTACGAAAATCAACACATAACCTAATCTCACCATTCTTCTTTCGAATGAGAACCAGATTTGCAACCCAAGTGGAATACTAAAGAGGTACTATAATTTTTGCATCCATCAACTTATTCACCTCCTTTTCAATGACTGGTAATAATGCTGGATTGATTCTTCTGAGTTTCTACCGGAAGGGTTTAGTATCATATTTTAAAGGGATCTTCTGTTGGATAATGTTAGTATCATATGTTTTGAGATCCTCATACGACCAAGAAAATATATCCACAAACCTTTTTAGCAAACAGATATACCTCTTTTTACTCTCTTTTGTCAACAACTTAGAAATTTTAATGATCTTAGGTTGAGTTTTAGTTCCAATGTTGTAGCTACTAACATTTTCCTCAGAAGATTGTACAGTTGGTTTTGCTAAAGTATTATCTTTTAGAAACAACCTTTCTAATGGAACTAAACCCTTTGGAATGAAATTTCCTTTGAGTTCAATGATTTTATGATCAACAATTAACTGTTGTTAGTTGGAATATTTCACCTCCTATGGACAGCAAGGTGTTCCACTGGTCTGAATGGTTCAGATCCAGAACAAATAGAGGACAGATGTTGAAGACTCTCCCTAGACGATGTAGATATCTGGAATACAAGGATTTGATAGTCCACCTATGTACCTGCAATCAAGCTCAACACGAAATAGATCAAAGCAACCAGAATATGATCTACTAATCTATGCTAGTGACTAAGGAATCTAGCAACATATATGCAAAATCACAACAACAACAACATATGTGGGACAGAAATCAACTTGCATTAAAGAATATGAAGAAGTTTACAACCAAGCCTTAGTGTTGACATGCATCTCCATGAAACCAGACATTCTCATCTCCAAAAGGTTCGACTCTAGCTCTCTATGATCTCTCCAAATGATCTTGGGCCAATGATCAATCCAACAACATACCAATACCTCAAGTGTTCTCCCCTCAACCATGGCTATGAGCTCTTATTTATAAGGCTTTAATGGATAGAGTAGGTTGAGAAATTAGTGGGTGAGGTGGCTTCTAAGATCCTAGGATGAGGGATCTCGAGCTCAACAAACCCACAACAGTAGGGATAAGGTAGGACACGAGGCTTATCACCTAGAAGCCTCGAGAAACTTCACTTTTTCCCTTTCTACCCAGGGTACCACGTTTCTCCTTCTATGACAGAGCGGTTCTGGTAATAACCGCTTATGGACCAAGGACAATAAGTGGTGGCACTGTTTATGGGCAACAGATGATAGGTATTGCAAATAGGGGTACTGCTCCTGGATAAAGGGGCATGCATGGTGTTGGGAATTTGTATGGAAGATTGATGAAAAACCATTTAGTTTCCACTCCAGAAGCTGGGATTCAGGGAAAGTAGGTATGTCAAATGTCTTATCACATGATGGTGACAGGATTTCGGTATAACAACTGTTTTGGAAAACAAGGAAAATCATCCACATCATCATCTTGTTCTTCATCCATCTAAGAATTTGAAAACTCACTTGTTAATTCAAAGAATTTCTTGATCTACAAATCATCCTGAAACACTCTCCAATTCTTTATGTTATCAAGAATTGAAGGCCTATGCCTAACTTCAATTCGATACCTGAGTTGAGTATTTTGTGGGGCTTTGAAAAATGTTGCTTCTAGAGCCAAAGAGTCTATTGTCTAATTTTGATCTCTAGGAATGAAATAAATATTAAATGCTGAAAATAAATTATCCATTAAATCCCATACTTCATTTCTATAAACTTTTAACAGATGTTGGTTTACCTGATAAACATTTATGACATGCTGAACCACTAACTCAAAGTCGCCAAAAATAGCCAACTGTTGAATTCCCAAATCCTTTGCAGCTCTCAGTCCCAGTACTAATGCTTCATATTCTAATGTGTTATTAGTTGTCTGGAATTCCAATTTATACATCAGACAAACATTTTCTCCTCCAGGAGAAATGAGAACAATGTCAGCTATTGTTCCTTCCTTAGATGAAGAACCATGAAAGTACATTTGCCATAATTCATCTGGTTTTTCAGTACCATGGTGAACTGGTTCTTTCTTTTCTACTTGCAGAACACCATATGTTTCTTGATTGCTCAAATGAAACATACAGGATCCCAAGTCTTCTTCCACATCATACATTGGATGATTTGTAGGATTATTGTTGTCACTTACCAAGTAAGCCAACTACACTTCTCTATATAACCTCCTTTGTTTGCCCCCAAATATTGGAATAGTGGCATAGGACAAATCCATTTGTAAAGTACCTCCCACTTTTTTTTCCCAGGATCTCAAGAGAAACATGCCAAACTTAGGTGCAATATCAGCAACAACCACATCCATCATAACACTCTTCATATGAAATGTACAAGATTTACAACAAGATCTTTTATTACTCCTAAACACTGAACTGCTCTGAGTCAAAAGCAAATAAATCATGATAAGGTCTAGTAATTCTTAGACCTAGGGCTTCCATAAAAGCTTTGGGCATAAGATTATGAGAAGCTCCAAAGTCTAACAAATAGTTGTGCAACATTTTCTCATGAACTATTAAGGTAATATAAAAAGGAGGAGGAAAATATGTTTTCTTTTCAAGTTTGTCAGGTGAGGAAGAACCAACAAAAATGGTAGGATGATCATCATGTAGGTTTATAACATCAGAAGGGATACCATTAGCCTGTGATTTCAGCATCCTATAGGTAGGATCTCTAAATAAAGGTATTTTCATCAGCTTTGTTAATGGGACAGGAATCTTGACCTTACTCAACTCACTTTCAAAATTAAAGCTTTGATTACTCTTATTGATTTCTTCCAACTCTGTGACCTTAGATTTATTAAGCCTGTGATTTTGTTTCTTTTCTAATGATGGATCAGGCCATTGCTTGGTAGGAGCAGCTACTTTATTTTTAGGAATTTGAGCAACTTGTCTAGCACTAGATCTTAGATTATGGGACTTTTTTGGATCTTTCTAATAAATATCAGCTGGAGAAGTATAAAAATCATTAAAAAAATTCAAGATTTTGATATTGATATTTAGTAAGAAAACTTTCATATGATTCTTCTTCAAGATGATTAATATTCTGATCCAGATCTTCATATCCTAACTCCTCAATTTCCTCCTCTTCATTCAACAAATTATTTTGGAAAGAGGGTTGCACTCTTTGGTCCTCATTATCTTTTCTCTCCCTTTGAATGTCATTATTCCTCCTTTCTCTGGGCATAAATCGTGGCACAAAAGGACGTCTAAACTGATTAGAGTTTCCTTCTTGCAAAGGTCAACTTAAATTTGTATTCTCCATTTCTAATCTGTTGACTTTTGCAGACAAATTTTTAATTATCTTATTCATTTCATCCATTTTGTCTGATGACTTACCCGTAGAAGTTGATGGCATTTCCTTCTTACCTTTTTTATCTTGATGAAAGTATTCTGATTGTTCTTTCAACTTACATGATGCCAACATGTTTGATTCAACCTCTAATGCAGCTTTCTGCATATTAAACACGGTCACTGACCTTCTTTCTCTTAGAAGTAAAGAAAACTCAGAATCAAATGAGTTTGCATATGTGAGTTTAGCAGAGGTCTCTGAAGGATTAATTTCTGTTGGCATTTTGCTATACATCTTATTGAAGTGTTTTGAAAAGTCGACAACTGATTCACTTTTCTTTCTTTTCAGAGCTCCAAATTCATTGATGTAATAAATGAAGTATTTTTTATCCCCCCATTGTTTCATTAATACTTCCTCTAATGCTTCTATGCCATCTATTCATCCCAGAGGTAATTCCCTAAACCATTTCCTTACCTCTTCGTCTAAGCTTTGGACGAACATTCTCATCTAGACATCCTTGGCTTCAATATTCTAATTGTCAGCATAGCTAAAGAAAGCATTCCAATTCTCATCTATTGTTACTTCCCCTTGACCATTAAACCTAGGGGATATTTCCAATAGTCTCCCCCGGGTAGAGCATGAAGGGGCAGAGGCATTACGAGTGGGGCATACCTAGCAGCTACAATATGGTCCATATAGTCAAGAAGCTGAGCAACCATCTTTGGACTGGATGGACTTCGAGTGGATTGGCTTGAACTGGATTGGCTTGATGAAGGAGGAGAATTCCTGAACTTGAGTTGATGAAGTGGGACCCTACTTGTAATAGGAATGTAAGGTGAAAATTGAGAAAAACCTCTCGTATGTAGAGACTAAACTTTAACCTCTTCGGACAACAAAGGATTTGTGAATACCTGGAAATTATCAATTTGAGTAACAAGAAAAGACAAGTCTTGTTCCTCTTTACCCTTTTTATCTTGTGGATCGAAAAAAGGAGAAACAAACTGTGATGGATCATGTATTTCTAAAGGTGAAGGATATAGAAATATTCCTGATGAAGTAGAACTCAATTGTTTCCTAGCATCCCTCAATATCTACTCGAGATTTGGGACTTTTGGATGTATAGGAGATGAAGGTTTTTCTCGAGTCCCATCTTTTTTAGGAGCCACAGTTTCTTTCCTTTATTAAAACATGTGAAAATTTGTAGTCTATAAAACCATTCACTGATAATGTTCACCCAACAAATCAGATCTATCAATATTAAACCAAGGAAGAAATTGTATGCTTCCTCCCCAGTATGGTTGCCAAAAGATGTTTATCCTAAAGTCTGCTAACTAGACTACAGAGTAGCAGTGTTTAGGCACCTCAGAAATCTAAGACAGGTTTTGTAGTTTTATCAATAACAATATAAAAGTCAAGAGTATAAAAACAAGTACAGATACACAAAAATATGAAAACATCATATAATGCATGCATAAGGACAAGATTTTGCAAAAGGAATGACAATATAGCTTTCAGGATCCATGAGATAGGTTTCAAAGCATATAAATACAAGGAATAAACAAACAGTTCATCATTACATCGTATGTAAAAGTATAGGTGCTTAAAAATACATTTCAAACCTCAATTTAGCATAAATATCCACTTTCCAACACAGGCATCTATGTAGAAAACATCTATATAAACATAAATGTAAACAAGGATTCAAACAGAACCACAGAATATCCACAGAATATAAAGTTTAAAAACTAGCTCCAAATAAATAATAAGGAATTCATAAAGCAAAGAAGTTCTAACACATATAAAGTATTGCAGAACTATACAAGCTCCAAGCATATCGGACCTCATGTGTCTCTCTTTGTTTACCAAAATATTACAATATATATAGGAAAAGGTGAGATCGTGAGTTTGTTTGTATAGATCCACCTTTTAAGGTTTTGACTTCCAAAAATAGAAAAGATATAACTAAAAAAGATCTATTCTAACTAAGTTTGACAAGTGTCAAATCTACATTAAACTAGAAATATTATCAAAGCCTTCTAGCTGCCTTAACCAGAGTAGCTAATACATCCAGCGCATGTTCTTTTCTTTGTAATCTATTGAAATATTTCTGCATATGATTCAACCTCTTTTCGAGCTCCTCTTTATCTTTCACAAGCCGGACATTCTGCTCCTGCACCACTTTTATTCTCTTTACTAATTGTTCTGCTACCTGTATTAACTCTGAATAGTTCTTGTTTACTTCCTATAGGGTTTGCTTTAACATCCTGTTGGATTTCATTAGACCATCATTAATCTGATTCATATGTTCATTTTGAATTCTGAAACGATCAATTTCTCTTCTTTGTTTATCTTGTTCAAATTCTTTCATATCATCCTCTGAATCTTCATCTGCAATATTTCTTCATTTAAATCTGTAACAATTTCCTCATTGAAATATGTTACAATTTTCTCATTGAAATCTGTTTTCCTTTTCGATAATTCACCAATTTCTACTTCACAAAACAATGATGTTGTATTTCCTTCCATATCTTCATCATTAAAATTGTAAAGACAATTCTTGGGAACTAGATCTGGAACCTTTCTCAAACTTTGATCAATATTATTTAGAACTTGATGTAATGTTGATTCTAATTCCATTGATTTTTTACCCTCTTCATCATCACTTGAGGAATCCTACACACTTATAATTTGATCTTTCTTAATCTTAGGATCTAACACTACTTTCATATTCAATATCAGCTTATTTATAGGTCGTGTCTTTGGCCTGAAATATACTTTGAGTGGTTTAGATGAACATTCTGTAGGTTTCGAGGGTTTACAAAGAGAAGAAACAGGGTCTGATCCTTTTTTAACTATTTCCATTTCATCAACATAATTCATGACTGAACTACAATTTTTAACTCCTCGGACTTCTTTTGTTCAAATTTTGTAGGTGTCTAAATTTTCATTTCCTTTTCAGGAACTTCATCTCTGTGGAGGTCTTCGGCTTCATTTTCAGACAAGGTTTCTACCTCTGTACTAACAGGAATCTCCATGGTCTTTTTCCTAGAATATTTTTGTTTTCTTTTACCCCTTTTCACTTAAACTTAATTTTGAAACCCGACCAGAATAGAAAATGAGACCAAGATATTTCATCTTTCTCTAACTCTTTAGCAATTAATAGTTCGATTGGGCCATGGTGAATGTAACACCCCAGTTTTGACCCAGTTGCATTAAACATACATGATGTATATAATGTAATGAATCATGGTGTGGAGGTAAAGGCAAAAGCCCCGCCATCGATTTAATTGTGTTATGTTTCGATGAACGGAATGGTTTCCGATGGTATATCGTGGTATACGGCATATATTAAGTTTTGTCATCATGTAAATATGCATCTTTAATTAAAATGAACCCCAACCAGCTATGTTCGTGGCAACTAAATTGAGAAGGGGCATGATTCTCATAAGGATAAGGGTGGGGGGGGATGTCAAACCTTGGGCTATGGAGGGGAAATCCATGTGTCACCACCCTGTTTGATTTTCCCATCTTTCCTTGTCTTATCCAACTACCACTTTAATGTTTTACTGGGTAGTTGAGGCAGTTATGGGCGGGAGTGGTGTGTGGTAGGACTGTCAGTCCTTGCCCACACGCACACTCCACCAGCGGATTGAATCCTCACGAGGGGTAGAAGAATGACTACGCCTCTCATTCCACTCACTCAACTACGCATTCTCTCCATTGTTTGGTCATCCTCACGTAGGGACAGTAGACTGATTGTTCCCACGCACAAGCTTCTTTTTCGGTTTGATCTCATGCAGCTAGGTGGGGAGCCGTTTTTCGGTTTTCATTCACGTTTTTCCCCAGAGTGGAATATGCTGTGTTTTCCCTCTATATTTCCGGGGTCTGGTGTAAAATTTGCTCACGCATAGGTTGAGAGTTTGTATCTTCTTCCCTAGTGCGGTCTATGTAAGTCTTTTTCAATTGCTTCGTTGTCTAGGAGGGACTGTTGTTTCTCCATGTTGTGAACTGTGTTTGCTGATACGTTTTGGAGACTACTGTAAGTTGCTTGGGGGTCGTTTTGGCCATGATATGGCCAAGAACGACTCAAGAGTCGTTTCCCTGTCTAAGCTGTAACTGCTGATTGATTGCATGTGTGCAATGGTTGGTCTTCGAACTGTGTTGGGAGCAGGGATGGGGGCTTGGGTTGCTTGATAAACTTGGTGTGTTTGGAAACCACACAGACAGAGCTAGAGGACTAGATTTCTTCTCCATAACCCCTGAATAGCACTGGAAGGGAAGTCAGGGCCTGAGGGACTGTGTAGCAGAGAAGGGACTGATTCCTTGTGTTGGGTGTGTGTGGGTGTCTTAGAAGTCAGTCTAGTTCTGGTGTAGGTGTTCCTAGCTCTATAATGATCTCACCAGCTTAGCATTTAGCCTTGCCCAACTCCTGGATGGCCTGATAAACCTGACCATGTTGGCTTAGCTATCTTGTTGATGGCTTGATAAACCCAATTGTGTTGGCTTGGCTGTGTTTTGTGTATCCTTGGCTATGCGTAATCCTGCTTGTTCCTTATTCCTTGGGGAATCATGCCCAGCTCGGGGGTGGCAGCATTGCTGAGATATTTAGGAGCATGCTAGCCTATGGTTGGGTGGAACATTGCAGCGATGTAGTTGGTTGAGGAAAAAGTTCTTCATGAGATAAGTAATCTTATCTATGTTACTCCTGCAATCATTTTACTGTTAATGAATATGGTGAACATGTTGAATGCTTGTATGAATTTATGTTGCTTCTGTTGTGTATGATAAATAATTCTATCTGTGTATGTTCTACTTCAATGCATTTTGTTTCAACATTTTATGAATGCACATGTTTATGGGGCTAGTTGCCCGGATGGTTAAGGCCATGGTAGCGTCCTCTTCGCCGGTCGGAGGGTCGGGGACGTTACAGTGTGGTGTCAGAGCTTACAGGTTGCAGCATGGGCCTCTATGGGCCATGAAAGACCAGTTCATAGAGGCATGTTTCCTTCTTCCCAGAAGAAATCAGTAAATGACTGGAAAATTCACAAATTTGTCTAAGTGTTTGAACTGTCGGTTCATTGAAAAATTTAGTGGGACGGACTTCCGATACAGCGGAGAGCTAGGTGGAAACACACCCGACGGAGGACAGTTGGAAGGAAAATTGCAGAAATTTTGTTCGAAGTGTTCAATGGCCGTCGGCGGAAAATAGATGTTGGGTTCTCCGACACCATGGAAGAATTTAGCGGTTTGTCAGTCCGCCGTTGCGGCTGCCATAGGGACTAAAACGCCGATGCAGCAGTGTTAGTGGTTCTGATTGCCGACGGTAGGAAAGTTTCGAAATTTGATTTAAGTGTTGAAATCATCAGTGGAAAACAGTGGAAACCGGAGCCGCAATTGCGGAGGGAATCAGTCGAAGGCTGCCGATATGTCGGAAAAACTTAGTTGTTCGAGGCGCTGATAAGCAGCGGAGGAGTTAGGCAATTTGATAGACGAAATTTAGAAGAAGAGAATTTTTTTTTTGAAAAATTCGTCTAAGTGTTGAGACCATCGACGATCGACGGAAGTTAGTGGTTTGGATCACTGATGCGCCAGAAGATGGTTAGTTAATGAGACCGTCGATGGTCGTCGGTGGAAAATAGTTGATCGAGCCCCCGCCGTTGCGGATGGCTAGACAACTATGCGTCCGACGGGTAAGGCCTCCGACCGCTGACGCCGTAAGGAAAGTTTAAAAAATTTTCTAAGGCCCGAAATCATCGGTTACCGGAAGAAGATAGTGCTTTGTGCGTCTGCCGTTGCGGAAGCCTAGAGCACTAGCCTTCCGACGGGGAAAAGCCCCGACTGCGAATGCCGATCAAAATCAGTTCATCGATCGGAGAGCATTAGTATATTGGGCCGCCGATCGAAAGAAGATCCAAGATGGTGGGCCATCATTGCGGCTGCTGATGGAACTATTTCACCGACACGAAGAAGAGAATTGAGCCGATTAAGTGGTGAAAAGGAAGACTAAAGGGAAAATTTCAAAAATTTCTCTAAGTCATGGCATCATCAGCCATCAGATGAGGTTAGTGGATTGAATGTCTGCCATTGCAGCTAACCATTGAACTATCCTTCCGATGAATAGAAGATGGAAGAGCCAATGCCACAGAAGACAAGGCAAGAAAAAATTCAAATTTTCTCTAAGGCACGAGATCATCATCGCCAATCGGAAAAAGTTCAATGAAGTTGACCTGCCGTTGTGGCTGCTTAGTCAACTAGCCCTCTGACGCCGCAACAACTAGTGCTTCAGACCACCGATAGACTTACGGCTGTATAAGACTGAAGGAGAATAGCCATTGACATCGCCAATCGGAAGTCTAGACGTTTTCCCGTGGAAGCCGAAGTAAGAACACTTTCCACTGTTGTGGAAGTTGAGATGACTAACCACCCGATGCACAGGACACCCAACCGCCGATGCAGCACATAGGATGGCTTCATCATCGATTAGGTTCAGAGAGTTGAATGCAGATCCGATGCAGCAGAAGGGAATAGGTGAACAGTCCTCTGTGTTGCCAATGCAAATCGGAAGTTTGGCGGTTTGCCCACCGAAACGCTGGAAAATTTGTGCGGTAGAGACCCAATGAAGAGAAGGAAACTTTGGGTTTTTCGAAGTGGAAATTTTCTTAGCAAATTGTAACTGTTTTAGAAAATTTCAGCGGCCTACCAGTGGATTAGAGGTTGAACACGAGGGAGAGGAAAATTTTATGTTTTAGCATAATTGTTGTTTTATGAATTTCCAGAAGAAAAGGTAAGTAATTTTGATTATATCAATGTTATGCATCTAACGGTTGCATTACTAACACATTTGCAGAACTTTAGATAACTTCCAAGAGCAGTACTCCAGAAAGAACAGTGTGGTAAAGCCAGAGGTGGTTCAGTCATGAGAACCCATGATGGGTATGATGCTCGGGATTCTTACGAGCGAGCAGAAGATGCCATGGGAGAAAATGTCCGTAATGGAAATGATGACATAGAGACTAATGGAAGGAGATTCCAGGGGACACCGTATGAGGTTACAGCCACCATGAGAAGCTTGATCAAATCCCAGGAAGAGCAGCATCAGTTGAATGCTGCAATGCTGTAGAGCTTGACAGACTTGCAAAGAAAGATAGACTCTAGACGAGGTACAACAAGACTAGAAGGCAGTAAGAGCAGCACTAGGAGAAGGAGAAGGACTTCTAGTGGGTCGTCTGACTTTGAAGAATCCAATGGAGATTCAAGTTCTTCTTCTCATAAAAGAAAAATAAAGAGACACCATAGGGATCGCTCTCGGGATGAATTTAAGAAAGCTAAACCTCCTACATTTGATGGTGAGGTAAAGACTGGACAATAGGCTAAATCTTGGCTTCTTGGAATAAAGAAGTACTTTCAAGTGCATGACTATTCGGGAAACATGAAGGCAAGAGTTGAAATATTCAATATGAATGGAATAGCATCCATTTGGTGGGAACACTTCAAGAAAGCAAAGAAGATCAGTGAAAGGAGACTTAAGTGGAAACAGTTCAAGAAGTATTTCAAGTAGAAATACCTCTCTAATAGGTATTATGATGACAAGATTAAGGAGTTCCATGATCTGAGATTGGGACAGCAGACCATGGAAGAATATGCAAATAAGTTTTTGGAGCTGTTGAGGTATGTCCGATACATCAGAGATGAAAAAGTGAAGGTCCAGCATTTTTTGAGTGGATTACCTTAGTCTTACAAAGATAGAATTGAGTTTTATGAACCTAGGACTCTTGAAGAAGCAATAAGGAAGGCTAAGTATTGCTATGAGCAAAGCAAAGGTAAGCCAGATTGCCATAAGGCATGGAAGGACAAGAAGAATGAGAAGTTTGACCAAAGAAAGAAATGTTTCAAACCTTCTAACTTCAGGAATTAGCAGAAGCAGCCATCCCAAGCTGCGAGTAAACCAATTGGAGTGACAGGAGAAAAGCCTCAAGATCCACAATAGAATAGAGGACCCCTTCAATGTTGGAAATGTGGAGGACCCCACATGTGCAGGAATTGTCCACTCAAGAATGAGAGTGCAAGACCAGCTTATAACATTCAAGAAGCAGAAACAGTGGGTCAAGTAGCAAGGGCAGTCCCTAGGATTTATGCAGCACTGGAGGACCGCCAAGCAGATCACCAGTCAACTGTGGTTGAAGTAGCAGGTAAGATTATTGAGCAATATGTTTCTATTTTGATTGACCCTGGTTCTACTCATAGTTACATTAATCCTAGAGTAGTGGAGATTTGTGCTTTTAAAAAGGTAAAGCATGGGAAGTCTTGGTTAGTTCATCTAGCCACTGAAACTAAGAGAAAGGTTAGTGAAGTGGTGGAGAAATGTCCATTGGCCATGGATGGATTGGTCACTTGTGTAGATCTGAATATTCTACCGCTTGGTTCCTATGATGTTCTCATTGGAATGGATTGGTTAGAAGCTCACAGGGTGAAGCTTGAATATTACAATAAGACTTTCGAATGCATGAATGAAGAGGGGAACCTAGTAGTTGTGAAATGTATTCCAAAGCTGATTTCAGTACTGCAGGTTTCAACAATGCAGTTAAAGAAGTTCTGTAGGAAGGGTTGCCAGTTGTATGCAGCTCATATTTTGGAGACATTAGATGATGAAACTCCTAGGTTGGAGGACTATCAGGTGTTACAGGAATTCAGGGATGTGTTTCCTGATGAGATTCCAGGGCTTCCTCCAAAGAGGGACATTGATTTCACAATTGAACTTGTGCCAAGAGCAGCACCAGTGTCCAAGGAACCCTACATGATAAGTACACTGGAGATGCTAGAGTTGAAGATGCAATTGCAAGAGTTGTTGGAAAAGAAGTATATTCAACCGAGTGTGTCTCCTTGGGGAGCACCAGTTCTGTTTGTAAAGAAGAAAGATGGTACACTCAAGTTATGTATTAATTACAAAAAATTGAACAAGGTTACTGTGAAGAATAAATATCCTTTGCCTAGGATTGATGACCTCTTTGATCAAATGAGAGGAGCAAAGGTATTTTCCAAGATTGACTTGAGGTCTGGTTACCATCAGGTGAGAATCAAGGATGAAGACATTCATAAGACATCCTTAAGGACAAGGTATGGACATTATGAGTTTGTAGTGGTACCATATGGTCTCACAAATGCACCAGCTACATTTATGTGCCTTATGAATAGTGTCTTTAGCAGATATCTGGATAAGTTTGTTCTTGTCTTCCTTGATGACATTCTTGTTTATTATAAGAATGAGGAAGAACATGAAGAGCATTTGAGATTGACAATGAAGTTGCTCAGGGAGCATCAGCTGTATGCAAAACTGAGCAAGTGTGACTTCTATAGATATAGAATTCAGTACTTGGGTCACATTATCTCAGAGGAGGGTATATCTATGGACCCTAAAAAGATTGAAGCCATTATGGATTGACCTACTCCAAGAAATGTGATATATGTAAGATCCTTTATGGGACTTGCAGGATACTACCAGAGATTCATTGAGGGATTCTCCAAAGTTGCACATGCCATCACTTCTTTACAAAAGAAGGGGATGAAGGTCAAATGGACATCAAGGTGTGAATAAAGTTTCCAAAGGTTGAAGAATCTTCTCACCAGTGCACCCGTATTGAAGGTTGCAGATCTAGAGAAAGATTTTGTGGTGTGTACCGATGCATGCAGACAAGGGCTTGGAGGAGTCCTTATGCAGGACAACTACGTGATATGTTATGAGTCAAGAAAGTTGAAGGAGGATGAGAAGAACTATGCCACTCATGATCTAGAGCTTGCAGACATAGTACATGCTCTCAAGATGTGGAGACATTACTTGATGGGTAGGAGATTTGAGCTCAGAACAGACCATTGTGGTCTGAAGTATTTGTTTGATCAGCCTACTCTAAATGCTAGACAAGCGAGATGGCTGGAGTTTTTATGTGAGTTTGATTTTGAAATCAAGCACATAAAAGGAAAAGAAAATAAGGTAGTTGATGCACTCAGTAGGAAGGTACATCAAATGCATGTGGCATCTCTCAGTATTTGCTAGTCAAATTTGAGGGAGTAGATTGTTAGTCATGCTGCTGGAGACGTTGCTGATGGTCTATCGTGGTATACGGCATATATTAAGTTTTGTCATCATGTAAATATGAATCTTTAATTAAAATGAACCCCAACCAGCTATGTTCGTGGAAACTAAATTGAGAAGGGGCATGATTCTCATAAGGATAAGGGTGGGGGGGATGTCAAACCTTGGGCTATGGGGGAGAAATCCATGTGTCATCACCCTGTTTGATTTGCCCATATTTCCTTGTCTTATCCAACTACCACTTTAATGTTTTGCTGGGTAGTTGAGGTAGTTATGGCTGGGAGTGGAGTGTGGCAGGACTGTCAGTCCTTGCCCACACGCAAACTCCACCAGTAGATTGAATCCTCACGAGGGGCAGAAGAATGACTATGCCTATCATTTCACTCACTCCACTACGCATTCTCTCCATTGTTTGTTCATCCTCACGCAGGGATGGTAGACTGATTGTTCCCATGCACAAGCTTATTTTTCGGTTTGATCTCACGCAGCCAGGAGGGGAGCCATTTTTCGGTTGTCATTCATGTTTTTCCCCAGAGTGGAATCTGGTTTGTTTTCCCTCTATATTTTCGGGGTCTAGTGTAAAATTTCCTCATGCACAGTTTGAGAGTTTGTATCTTCTTCCCTAGTGTGGCCTGTGTAAGTCTTTTCCGATTGCTTCGTTGTCCAGGAGGGACTGTTGTTTCTCCACGTTGTGAACTATGTTTGCTGATACATTTTGGAGACTACTATAAGTTGCTTCGGGGTCGTTTTGGCCATGATAGGGCAAAGAACGACTCAGGAATTTTTTCCTTGTCTAAGCTATAACTACTGATTGATTGCTTGCATGCAATGGTTGGTCTTTGGGCTGTGTTGGGAGCAGGGATGGGAGCTTGGGTTACTTGATAAACCTGGTGTGTTTGGAAACCACACAGACAGAGCTAGAGGACTGGATTTCTTCTCCACAACCCCTGAATAGCACTGGAAGGGAAGTCAGGGCCTGAGGGACTATGTAGCATAGAAGGGACTGATTCCTTGTGTTGGGTTTGTGTGGGTGTCTTAGAATTCAGGCTAGTTCTGGTGTAGGTGTTCCTATATCTATAATGAGATCACCAGCTTAGCATTTAGCCTTCCCCAACTCCTGGATGGATAGATAAACTTGACCATGTTGGCTTGGTTGTCTTGTTGATGGCCTGATAAACCCAACTGTGTTGGCTTGGCTGTGTTTTGTGTATCCTTGGCTATGCATAAGCCTGCTTGTTCCTTATTCCTTGGGGAATCATGCCCAGCTTGGGGGTGGTAGCATTGCTGAGACATTTAGGAGCATGCTAGCCTATGGTTGGGTGGAACGTTGCAGCGACGTAGCTGGTTGAAAAACGAGTTCTTCATGAGATAAGCAATCTTGTCTATGTTACTCCTGCAATCATTTTACTGTTAATGAATATGGTGAACATGTTGAATGCTTGTATGAATGTATCTTGCTTCCGTTGTGTATGATAAATTGTATATGTGTATGTTCTACTTCAACACATTTTGTTTCAACATTTTATGAATGCACATGTTTATGGCGTTGGTTTCCCGGATGGTTAAGGCCATGGTAGCATCCTCTTCACCGGTTAGAGGGTTGGGGATGTTACAATGAAAGATACTATTGCTAGAAGAATTGGGGTGATTACGAACCTTAATGGCCATTTTACCCAAACTCTTCAACAAGTAAAAAGGTAGGTTTAATTTCTTTGTACCTGATATATGCTGCAAGAAACACATGTGGTAGTGATAGATAGTTGAAAACCTTCCTTCACAGGTCACATATCTTTGAATGATGTGTAAAACGTCATGCCATTCCTCAAGCAGAAAAACCCTTTGAATCCCCTGACTCCAATTAGGGATTTATGCCTAGGTAGAAGGAAGTGACTTTAATCTTCATCAATAGACTGCCTTTTATACCATTTTTCTCCTTCATGAATGATACTAATGGCTTGCGCAATAGTTTCTTCTGTCACTACAAACTCACTGACCACCAATATTCACTGCTGATCCGTTAAAATTTTGACAAAAATACCTTGTAACCCCTATGTGATAGCCCTCCATTCTTTCAAACATGGAGTACAAACCAGATTCTTTTACTTTTTCAACAGCTAATGGGATTTTCTGGATCCATTCAACGCTCCGGGGTTCGATCCTGAGCATGTGACCACTAGGACGAGGTTTCCTATCCAACTCCATGGTCGAATCTGAAACTGTAGATGCATCACTTGAAACAGGTCCTTAAGAAGAAAGCATACAAAACCCTTCTTGCAAATCAAACACCATATTATCCCGAGTTGACAGAGAGTAAAGGATATTAGGTTCTGTTGAGGCCTGGAAATTCGCAGGCGGCAACAGTAAGGGATTCTCCCCAATCAGCATTCCCAACTAGCCCGCTGACTGTTTGGTATAGGGAATCCATCCGGTTTGCGGTCCGGCTACCGTAGGTCAAAGTAACAAACACAGGCTTTACCGGTTGCGGCCCGGCCCACCGAGTTTTTGTATTTTGACTTAATATGTGTAATGCATATGCCTATCTAAATGCAGGGTGATCCAGATGCAAGGAGCGGTCACAAAGTGATGCACAGGTTCTTACCTCTCGTCTTAAGCTCACAAACAACTAAACCAGATACAAGCAGAAATAAACTAATTACCTAAACTATCCCTAGGGAGCGAGGTTATCATCTTGACTGAGCAATATATTATCACGCACAGTAAGAAAAATCACAGATAGCTGATACTTCCCTCACAGCACATGAAAACTTACAGATATTTAAATAACCAGATAGCCGATCATTCTATGACAACCTTTATTGCTCTTAGTGAAAATGCATCCCAGAAAATACTGAAGAATAGTTAACAAGAAATTAGGTTCAAAACATCAAATATCCTTACAGCAAATGAAATACAGCTAAAAAAGAAATAGTTCTTCTTCCACATTATTCATTGAATTGCATTGGTACATTTCACTCCTTTGCTCTTTCCAGCAGGAAAAATTGCAGTTCACGTTGCAAAACGAAGTAGTTCCTCTTACAAGCCAACCATTACAAAATTTTCTAAGGGAAAAAGCCTTTTTCCAGTCTTCATTCCCCCTATTTAAACTACAACTGATGTCCTCTCGGTTCCCTCAGCGCGTGACCCTTCAGCGCCCTTGACGATTCAGTTTCTCTTCTGGTCGTTGCGTTTTCTTCAATCATTTCAATAGGCGTTTTACCCTCTGACAGTAACTGCTGAAAACGCCTCATCGACGCCTCTGTCATCCGCTTGGGTTGTCCTTTTCCTCGCCGTAGGCCGCTCTAGCGATCCATGTGATTCTCCCTGCATACAATTTAAACGCATTATACACTAACTTGAGACATTGGACATCGCAATTTTTTAACTATGGTGAAAAATCCACAAAAGCTGGCCTGGTTCATTCGGGCAAAAAGTTCCCGGTAAAATGAATCGGCGGTCGGGCAGTACTTGGATCGGATGAGACAAATTTTCTGCATCGGATGGGAGAAGGCTCCAGGAGCCGCAACGGCAGAGGATCACCAGAAGAGGGGGAGTGAGAACGTAGGCGCCATAGGAAATCGGGCGGCAAAGGGAAGTGGGTCGGAAGCTGAACAACTCTGCCACCCGCAACAGCGGACGGAATGCAGGTCAGAGGCAGACGACGGGAGCGGTAGGTCGGACGTCGGACGACAAACGAATCGGAGGCCAACTTCCCCCTTCCGGCCGCACCGGCGGGTGAGATAGAACTCTGGAGCAAGCGATTCACACCCACGAATCGGGCGTCGGGTGACACTTCAATCGGGTGGAGACTTTGGTCTAGGAGCCGCAACGACGGGTGAGATAGGACTCCACTTCTTCCAAAAGAGGCCCGATCCAAAGGGAAAACTAACAGCGCTAAGGCCCGATTGCGGCCGAAAAAGCAAAATCTCGCTAAGGCAAACTTTTACACTCTATGGGCATTTAAAATAACCAAACCACACGACTCATATCGAACTGAACGAAGCAAGCAAACAAAAAGGATGTTCAACTTCAAACGCAAAGATAATCTCAGAGACGCCAAGCTTTCAACAGTCGATTCAGGCAAATAAAGATAAGGAGGGGTCCCAGATTTTAAGTGAAAAACTAAAATCGGGGAAAAGGTTGCGGCAGCAACAGGTTCAAAATTATTTTAAAATGTGGAGTGGTACAAGTGTTTTTCCGAGTACGAGTGAGAGCCAATTGTCAGCTCTCTAACAGGAACAAACTTCAAAACCTGATCACTTATGATTGTACCCTGCACAAAAACCTAACTTCGGCAAGCTAGCAACATGTGTGCATTTGAATAATGAAATGTGCTGCACACTTATGTTAAACATAGGCAAAACATTATTAAATCCTAACTTTGCATATATTATGAAAAGACTTTAATTAATCTATAGGAGCTTAAGTTTTAAAACTAAAATATATGTAAATGCATAAGATATTTAAAAATGAAATCAAAGTAGTCCAAACTTTAGGAAAATGAGAAAATCAATCAAAAGATAAAAAGTCTAAGGTAAACAATAGGCCTAGGGAAGGTAGCTAACATACCTAGGAGAAACACCTCCCATGCTTGATAAGTGGTTTTGTTTGAGTGAAGGGTACATTTTTATTAAGGTCATGACAATGTTGTTCAACAACCAACACCACCAACATCAAAATACAAAAAGGGGTTGATGTGCTTGATTAAATGTCAATCCCATACCCTCATACATGATAGAATCCAATGGAAATGTTGCAATTTGGAAATTCTTAAAACTATTGAGTCGGTTGAATTATAAATGGGATCTAAAAATCTAAATTTTGCATATGAAGTCCATTTGAGGTTAGAACCACTCTCAAACATCTTGAAAGAATTAATGGTAATGTTAAAAATTAAGTAAAATGATAGAAAATGAAAGATAAGGAAAATATCAGGTCTACTACTGATGATTGGTAGGGTATACACACTTGTACAAAACCGATCATTGTGTACACACTTGTACAAAATCGATCGGTTTCATACGAAACTAGAGGGTTCAAGCATTTATGGCCAATTACGTACCAAACCGACGCATTTGGTATGAAACTACCATCTATGGTAAAAAATACCATAACAGATTGAAAACATCCAAAATGAATCGAATCTGGCGATTTTGCAAATTCTGATCCGATTCCAATATCACTGAAATGAAGAGATGGATTTAGAAAAACTATTTATAATAGCAAATGAGAAATAAGGATGAATAAATTGGAAAATAATGTCTATCCATTGGGTGAATGGGGTCTCCAACTCAATATGAAGGATTTTAAAAGAAATGATTAGGACTATTAAAGCACCGAAGTACATACCATAATCAATTCTAATAACTTTACTAATTTCAAGAATCTTACAAAGAGAAAATACTAAAATACCTACTTTCAAATGGTTTTGGAAGAATAATTGCCATACAAAGATAAGAGAACATATAACCAAGTTGAAATACATACTACAACCTAAACTTCCAATTGACAACTGCCACATATAAGAAAAAAAAACTCACTTTATTAACCCAAAATCATTATAAATTAAAAATCTCATCCATATATTAAACATGAGAACCACATTTCAATAAACACTTTAATTCACCTTCCAAAGAAACCAATAAATATTCAATAAGCTTAGGTGGATTTCTCCCTAAAACCAACCATCACCAAATGAGGGACTGAGCATAGCGTTTTAGAGCTTCAAGCTCCTCAATCTCTTACAATAAAATATTAATAAAATACCTAAGAACTAACTTGGAGTGGAGTGAAAAGTAACTAACTTTGACCTAAACTCTAACAAACTTAGCCATGATTACACTGTGTTCATCAAGATGTTTTCCTAAATAATAAATACGCTACCATGTATCAACTTTTGACCAAACGCAGTGCCCATGCTTTCTTGAGAGTTTTGTGAGGCAGCTTTGAAACCCCCAGCCACGATGAGCCTCCTGTTCTCTACTTATCTGAATTACTACAAGGGATTTAACATTCGCGACAGTTTGGGGTTTCTTATTTTTATCATCTGGGCCACCTAAGACATGTAGCTGCATCTCTTGCAGCTTGAGGAATATTTTAAACAGGAGTCCTCTCTGCAGTGAAAGATAGGTTTCTTACTTCTGGGAAGTTCTAGAAGACTTGGCTGGACCATCAACTCCAAAGCCTTCTTATTTGGAGTTTATATCATCAAGCTCAAAGCCAGGGGTATTCAGATCTTCCGTCTCTAAAAATGCTCCTTTGCAACCTCAGTGCAATTGAGACTTCCATTAAATCTGCATATTTCCAATGTTTCGCCAAAGACATATATCTTATTTATGTGGCCATTAGGTTTTGGTCTGATACTAGAATCCGTCTTCTGTAATGCTATAGCAATCAAACGATAATTCATATGTTCCAATCAACGACACTTGACTACACTGCCCATCAAGCTGGACGTCACATACATTCTTAAAATCAAGAACTACAAAGCTGGTCATTTTGAAGATAGAAATGACCATTGGTTGCTGCAAGAAATATGGGTGATCCAGGAGCAATTCTCAGAGCTTATCACCACAAAAAAAAATACTAAAATTGTGGATGCAATCATTTGTTTCATCGTCTCGAGATCCATTCACTTCGTCCATGCCTCCAGGCCTCTTCATACATACTTACATTAGCTGTAGCTTAGAAATCAGGATACCAAGACTGCTATTTATGGAATCTGAAAAGAAAGCGAAACTCTTCTTGCTGCTACAGAAAATTTCATACCATGCCCAGAATTTGGACAAACGATTTCTCCACGCTGTACACAGATCTCATGAAAATAGCCCTCTAAATAACCAACACATGCTAAGTTTGCCCAGATTTACTCTTCAACCCACGAAACTAATGCATCTTCTATGCCTACGCCTACCCAGAAGTCTTGAATACCCATGCAAATATCGGGCAACATCTAGCTCCAATGCAAATATCGGGCAACATCTAGCTCCAACTAAGGGACATGAACTCTTTTTCGCATGAGAACCCCAAAATCTCTTCATGTACTTGTTAGCAATGACCAGAAATGTTATAAAAAATAAAAAATAAATTAACACACAACACATCATGTTTTGTTTTATTCCACAACAGCACATCAATCCAATGCTTATGCAAGAGCTTATTCATATCCTACCCTACGGACCCTAAACAATGAGCAAAACCACTTTAGTATATCATCCGTGCTAGGGTTTCTTCCGTTGTCTTGATGAACTAAGTCAAGATGAAATCAATGATGAGTTGAGCATATGCAATCATCTTCACGAGAATGAATGGAGCTGGAAATGTGCATGAGAAAGATCTTGAAAACCTTGTCTAAGAGAGCAGTCCCTCTCACCAAGCCTTTCTATCCAAAATTGAATAGGGCTTAAAAATAAACCTTCATCTGAAAACTGCTCACAAACTGTCCCTAAAAATGGAAAATCTTGTTGTTCTAGACTTGCAAAAATATCTTATTTCATGGTGTCCCAAATATGCAGCAATATCTGGAGGAAGAGGTTGAAACTAATGGTCTAATTCAGCCCTAAGAGAGGGCATAACAGGCTGCTCCAGATCTGCACATAAATCTTCAACAATGTCCCCAACTTCACATGAACTTTTTCAAAAATTCCTTCAAGGGCTTGGTCTTGCACATGACTTTGACACTCAAATCTACCATCAAATTCCATCCGTGGTTATATCAAAATTCACTGGGTCTTCATATTCTCATCTGTATTTTTCTGTCTCCTACAAAACCACGCATATCAAAGGAAAAAGTAATGATGCGGTTCCCTAGAGAAAAACGAAGTGCTATTTTGGTTACTCTGACAAATTCACAGATATATATTTTGGTTACTAGGACAAATTCACATATATATTAAAGGAAAAAGTAATGATGTGGTCCTATTGAAAAACGAAGTTTGCTATTTTGGTTATTACGACAAATTCATATATATATATGGTGGAAGTTTTATTTAGATTAGAATAGGTACATGGTGTTGTGAAAAAATTATAATCTTTGTTTTACCAACCTTCTCAATTTTTTTTAAGTTTTAGTGTAGAACAACGCTTTGGCAAAGCATGGTGGTTTAGTCCTTTTCTCAATCTATGTGCACCATGTATGAACCTACCATATGACTTCTTTTGGGAAGGTTGGTTAGGTTCTCCTATCCTTAGGCATGGGTCATGTCATAAAAAAAATAGTAGCATAAAACACCAAGAGAAATAGTAGTTAAGCTGCAGTTCTTTGATTAAGGAGAGATTTTGAAAAATTAAATGATTATTAAACAAATTGACTTAGAAGCAAGCCATGTTTCTTACTTTGAATACATAAGTACTTTATTTCTAATTGAAACCTTTGTCCAAAGTCCTTTTTTATCTTCAAAACACTCATCATTTGTTTCAACATATGGTCATAACTTGAAAGCTCCCATCTTAACTATGAATTGACACTTATAACATAATTTTAAAAAAATCCTTAAAGTAAGTATTTTTTTTGGTTTCAAAATCAAAATAATATTAAGGAAACCAAGGAATATAAAAGCAATAGACATATGCCTCACTATGCACACACATGGACATGATTAAATAAAACAACAAATAAGCATGATTTATACATATTGAACACACAACACAAATGATCATTTCTCAAACTCTAAAGAACAAGTAGAAACCCATGGCAATACTGGCATATAATGATCTCCTCCTCCCTTTTGAGTATGTCTTTTATACAATTTTGTGATAGTCACAGGAGGCAAGCAAATAAAAGTATTTTCAAATTTCAATGCTATTTACTTATAAAAATACAAAATTACACACTAGGATAACTTTTTTGAATTCTTTATTAAAAAATTGTTACTTGAGACTAAAAGCAATGCTAGATTCTTTTATCAAATATGATATTTTATTAATTTATCAAGGTTGTCAACTATGTTCTTCATTTTTTCTATTGTTTGTTTAAAATGAGAATAAAAAAAGCTTCTTCATGAGTTATATGGCATTTACATCTTTTTTTTCTTTGCCTCACTTGGCAATTATCTTGTTCTAATTTTTTTATGCACAATGATGTGATTTAATAAAACACCAATGGTAGATATTGTAACTATATATTTTCACATAAGAAATCACAATAATATTAGGGCCACTCAATACATTCACCATTTTTAGTTGTGAATGAAAAAGCACAAGTTTCTTATACATGTTTGAAAGTAATGTTAAAAATAATTTTTATAAAAATTAAAAATCATGATCCATTTGTATATAAAACAAGATAAATAGCAACCAATTTTAAGACAAGTCAACACAACCCATATCCCACTCATAGGGGTCAACATCACGTGTCGAGGACAATGCCAATTTGACAATATCAACACATGAACTTGGAATTCTTCCTCCTATGGCAATGGAGGCCTACAAGTCTTTCTCCAGCCACCCTAAAAGTAGGAAAATAAAGAACAAGAAATCCATTAATCCTTAATGTTTAAAAAGCCATTTAGCAGAGGCATAAGTCACCATTATTGATTAAGGATTGCTATACATAAAACTCTAAATCAATAATATCACATTCCACTCAGGCCTTCTTATCTTTGACCCCATAAGCCAACTTAATGTTTTTGGGACTACCTACTAAGATTACAGTCACCTGGCATCACCTCAAGGAGAAAGGTATCGATCCTAAGCCAATACTCACTAGATGGACCATTAGTAGATTCAAGATAATTGAACCCAAATGAATACAGTATGAATTAAAGATCTTATTATTGTGAAATTAAAGCACCTAATATATAAATAAGCTACTAGTTGTTGCTAAAATGAATATATAAATATTTATGTTTTGTTGTATGTTTCTTGTGTCAAATCCCACCTTGACATGACATGTTGATATGTTGTGTTGTTGAAAACTACTCTACCAAAGTCTATAAAGTCCACAGTGAGAATATCAAGAATTAATCAATTGTTGCATCATCACCTTCTATGAAATTACTAGTTCCATAACAAGAATAACAATATTATTTGTCCTAGAACTCCGAAGTGTGAATGGGATAGCAAAAGTCATTTTGCTTCTTCATATGACTTCATTCTAACATTAATTATACATCTAACTACATAAAGAAAACACATTAATCTCAAATATAACAAGAAATAATACTCATCATAGGATTTTCAATATGTCAAAAGAAAAATCAAATTTATTTGATTAGTGACCATAGAGTCCATATCAACATGATGAGCAAAATATCACCACCTAGAGAATCATTATATAATAATGAAACTTCCCTTTTCTTTGCCCATTCCCAATGCCATGAAGCAATTTTAATCTTATTTCTCATCTTTGCATCAAGCATCAAGAGAAGCAAGTGTATTCTAGAGTCTCTTCATGCATACTCTACAATCCCTCTTCATACACACTTATAATCCAATTTGCATGAGATGTATCACACATGTGATGGTGGATAGAAAATGTTAATAAGCCAAAATGGTTTTAAGTAATGAGAGATTTAGCTTATTTTATCCCTTTAAGACTGTGATGGTGGGTAGAAAATAAGCCAAAATGGTTTTAAGTAATGAGAGATTTGGCTTATTTTAGCCCTCTAAAAATGTAGGATGTCAATCTCCTATATCCTCCATGAGTAAGAGACACTAACTTGCCCAAAACTATAAAAATTATTGAATTGTGTGACTGAAAAAGCTTAATGTAGTAGAATTGAATACAACAATTATACTTAGACCTAGAAGCAAAGAACCAAAAATTTAATTAACCTGAATACTTACTAAACCTAAGTCTATGGCTTTCTTTATGATTAACAACTAAGGTAACTTGATGATAAATTAACCTTGGAGCATAGGACCAAAAAGTTAATTAGCCTGAATAATTCCTACAGTTACCATGGTTTTCTTTATAATTAACAATAACTGCATGTAGTGAATGCCTCACACAGCTGAGCTTTGAAAAGTAAAAACAGAAAGAGCTAAGATGAATGGTTGTCCTCCAAATTCTAGAGGAAGCACTGCTTTTTGAAATATTTCAATTGGGATGAATTCCATGAAAAATGCATTATAATCTCTATAAGCTCAGAAACATATATATTTACAAAAGGGAAAGAGAAACTAAAGGAATTACAAAACCAAAACCAAAACCATATATATAAAACCAAGTAAGGAAGTTTTGAATGAAGGGATGGAATTGTTGACTTTCACAAAGTACAATAAACAAAAACAGAAGCCGACACTTTAACATACAAAATAAGAAATTAGTAATCCTTACAAACTGACTACGGAAATTGTTAGACATAAACCAATGATCTTCTTTCCTTACTCATTTTTAATATTTTTTCAATACAGGTGAAGGTAGAAGAAAGAAGAAAATGCAACTATTTTCTTGTTAAAATGCCATCGCAACTATGTTGTTGCAGGTATGCAACCCCAGTCCAGCTAAATTTACAATTATCACCCAGTATGTTAAATTTTGAGATCTAAACAACATGTGTGGCTTGGAACCGGACCACACTTTTTTTCTTCCGAGAATGGGTAGCATTTTTATAGGCAGAGCAAGTAAAGTGAGCATGGCCAATTTTCTTCAGTTTACTATATCATGAAACAACATATATTATTCAATATCCATTGTCCGCCAACAATAGTAAATAATGAAAAGTTTGTGTCCATTACGAGCTAACGATTCATTTGTCTTCACAATACGGATGAAGGCCAGTTATCATAGCGGCTAACCTTTCATCAACACAGTTGCAATCTGTGCACGGATTGTAATTCTAGTTCTATGTTACAATCTACTGAAAGAAATGAGATACAGATGCATAATATAGTGACTTAATCACCCAGTCTCGAATTTTCCATTACTTACATTATTGTGACTTAATGTATAAACTTTGACTAATTTTACCAAGTGATTCACTACGAGTCTTCACCAAAGTGTATGGTTTAATAAGTTTAATCCTTGGTCAAAACCTTCAGTCTCCCATGGTTCGATGGTGTGTATTCGTGTAATTAAAATTTTCTTTGAGTTTTTTTTATGAGTATTTCTCAGTTTTAACGTATGTAATTATTTTGAGTTCCAGCTGGAATATCAATACAGTTCCTATTGCAAGGGTATTTTCAATATCGTTCAATGCTTCACAAATTATGTCCACAAAATGACTTAAATGTGACTTAATTAAAGGTGCTTCTTCAAGGTATTTCCTTCAATTTGACCTGTAAAGTTTTATATATATATATATATATATATATATATATATATATATATTTGCATCATAGGTAATTTATTATCTAAGTATTAAAACTGTGACAAAAGTACAATCAGATAGAGAGAGATTCTCTTTTATATTTCGTCTACATTGACAGATAACTTCATAGTCATATCCACACTAGCTTAAAACATACATATAAATCATTTCAACAATATTCATACATGCAGTATACTATAACATAGTCCTTAAAAAGTTATAAAAACCACTAAAACAACATTGTAAGCATAGTTACCCAAAACAGGCTCAAAAATATGATAATGGAGTTATTTAAACTCTCATATCACCTAAGTCGATAAATATCTCATTTAGCAGCTCCTAAAAAAATGCATCCAAGCTTATCATCAATGGCCATTTTTTATAGTGATACAGCTTCACTATTGTATTCCCTATAAATATGATGAAAAGTAGTCCTTGGGAAGAAACACAATAAACTTCTGACTCTACTGAGCCAATGGGATAGGTCCAAAGAATAAATATGATGCACCTAATTGACCCAATCTATTGTGACTTTGGAATCACCCAAAATCTGATAAATACGCAGATTCTTATATAGTGAAAACCAAAGAATACCCTATAAGGCTACCAATTCCGCCTTAGTATTTGTTCCAAGGTCCACAACCATCCTTATTCTGAAAAAATGGTTCAATTTCAGCTTGATCACAATCACTGCCCCACACTTGGCTTTATTTTCATCCCCATCGAAGTAAACAATCACTAAAGGACTATCACAGAGAGGTGGCCAAGTCACTCTAAGTGTAGTGTTCATGGAGCCATAGCCATATCCCTTGAAACTAGTCAGAATATTAAAGCAGACCTCTTATGCACCCAGTTGGATCCCCTAGAAAGTAGCCAAGTTCCTAGCCCGCCAAATCTCCCACATAGTTGCAAATGGTGTATCCATCAATAAAAGAAACACATCCTTCCATCTAAGAGGTTATCCTCCAAAATAATTGACTCCCACTTATAATACACCTGCAATCTCAGCATGAGTACATTCCAAATAACAATAAAAAAATAACACTCCCAAAAGAGGTGATCCACATTTTCAAGTGCTTCACAACAAAGAATACATCTTCCCAACCCATCGTTTCCTCTTTTCTGTAAGCCTTCCCATGTCATCATTTTCTTCTTAAGAGTCAACCAAATGAAAAAATTGTAATTTTCTGGGGAGATTTCCCTTCCATACCCATGACATCCACCAAGTAAGATGCTTTTGTAAGCGTTTCTCCACAAGAGAGTTATATGCCAATAATGATATGACATTTCCCCATTGTTTGTTTAGGCACCATACAATGATGTCATTGCTATCATGAATTTTGACGCATGCCATGGTTAAACCGGTAGCGAAAGCCTCCCATTCCATAGCCCAATCTCCAAACAGATGTAGGTACTTCCACGAGAGCCACCCACTGACATGCTCTCCTACCTCCTTAACTGCATGTTTGATCACTATAATATTTCTTTGATGGAGGTATCTGATCAGATCCACAGATAGAGTAGAATTTTCCAACATACCAACAATGGGATCAATCCTTATGTAAACTTGAACTCCCCTACCAATCAAACACTCAATATCTCGTACTATGAAAGGGAGTGTCCTAGAAATACTTCTCCAAATCTCAGATGATGTTGTGGAAGTCCTTTAGCTACTTCTTAGCAAGACAACCAATATTATATTCTTCAAATATTTTCATTTAACCACTTTACCCCACAGACCTGTATCAAAGAGACATCACTAGAGACTTTTGGTACAAAAAGCCAAATTAAAAAAAACTGAGGGTTCTTGATCTCCCAACCACCTAGGGATTTTGGTCTAGAGATAGTTTCCCACTCAGCGAGATGGTATTTAAAGTATTTTTTGTGACCATCCCAAAGGAAATGGAAAATCATTTTCCTCATGTTATCTCCAGCATCACCCAACATGATACATAACCCTCAATCAAACAGATCCAAACCGGTCTAAAACAGTAAAAACCAAAGTGAGAAACCATGATCCACACTAAACCAAACAAGAGCTTATTAAACATAATGAGCATCATGAGGTCAATCAAATGTAATAGTAAAGAATGCTACCTTAGACACACAAAAGACAATAACCACCATACACACTCTTTTTGGTAAAATTGGCCTAGTTAAACCACTATCCTAAGTATAATTGACATTAATTGACATCAGTGGAGCATTAGTTTCCATAGTCCAGTCACACCCACGCCTTCCTACAGTCAAAGAGGTTAACTTAGCCTTCTCCTACAGTCAAGGAGGCTAACTGGAGCACTCCGGGGGTGATCTAAGTGATATTAATGCACCTAATTGCTAACTGGTGGTTACAATCAGTTCAACCAGTCAGTTAAGGAACCTCCTCTCATTAAATATATTATTTAATGATTATTTAATGATTATTTATTATTATTTAATGATATGGAGTCAACAAAGCGCCTCCACCAACTTCTGATGATCAATTCAGCTTCAGTTAACCTCATCAGGGTTCATTGAAGTCATGGAGCACTAACACTTGATGATTGGCTTGCTATGACATGTGTTTGATCTCCTTTAGTTGAGATTCAGTCATTTATTGCACTCTGACTTCAGTTAGGTTTTGGTGAGTCAACTAGGGTTTTGGTCAAGTGGTTAACTGAGTGTGATTGAATGGATCAGAGTCAGTTAAGCTAGACTCACTCACTGAATTCGAATTGTCTCCTTAGGTATTCAAATTCCTCATGGATTCAAGCAATTTCTTGACATTGGTATTGTAACCATTCATTATTTATTAAATATACAGAGAGGAAACCAATTCTGGTTCTAATTAACACCATTTCATGAGTATTTGTTAATTATTCTTTCATGAGATTGATTCTTAGTTCCTAGATCAATGTGCAAGGATTAATAATTATTTATATCTATTTAATTTATTATTGATTCATATGCCATCATATGATTGTCTCTCTTATAAAACCAACATAGATCCATCCTAAGACGTATCTATCAAGCATTGAGAGGTATCCACTTTTTGGAGGTGTTACTTTTTCAATGACATTTTATATGGATTTACATTTTTATTTTATGAGTGGATATGCATTTTTTAAATTATGGAAGCTCATCCCCAACATCACCCATTTCCCAAATAACATTATTTAGTCTTCTTTTATTTGCAAAATTATGGAAAAAAAATTAGGATTATCCCCTGCCTTAATCCACGTAGCTCTACTCTTCTGTTGAATAGTTTCTTCCTTCAGTAAAAGTAGTTGTTGTTTCTTGGAAATAAGTTAATTATATTTTTGCACATCCTCTTCATTGAACCGAATGTCAATAACCAAAGAATCGTCTAGATGTATTTCCTCCTCTATATCCGCAAGAGACTTGTTGTTATCAATCTTCTTTTGTCTTTCCCTTTTCATCACATCCCTTTTTAGCAACTTGAGCTTGTTAACAAGACTATGCATCGGATTCAATAGTCGAGCCAAGGAGTCATCATTGTTGATCAAATTGCCATTTATAAGAGAGTTAAAATCTAGATCTCCCAGGCACACTAGATTAAACTTGAAAGGGCATGAGATCAAAATGATATCAAAATCCAATTGAAGAATAATGGCCTTATGATCAGAAAAAGCAGTGGGATAGTTCTCGGATCTATATCGACCCATCCTCTCACATAGGTCCTATTCCATATAAAAATTTTCAAGCCTCTTAGCAATACCTGCAAGTCCACACCTCCCATTCGACCAAGTAGGATCTAAGACTGCAGGGGAAATATCCAAAATATTGGCAGCCTCAAATATATCCAAGAAAATTCCTTCAAAGGATCCACACTTTTACCCGCACCCCAAACCTCTCTAGGTGAAGTGGTAAAATTTATATCCCCTGGCACTATGAGGGCAGGATCCAATAGTAAACCCAAATATACCAACTACTCCCAAAACATTTTCCTATTTGTATAGGTTCCATAAATATTAAGACTATACCATTTAACTTACCTTCCATAATAATACCTACACAACATGAGAAATATTTCATATTAACCACTAATGGATTCTAGGCTATCAGTGTCCCCCCAGAGTGACCAGTAGCATCAAATGTACACACTCTCCAACAAGGCTTGATCCTTAAGAAAAAATCACAGGAAGAAGAAGCTAACCGTCATAGTCTCTTGCAACATCACAATCCCCAGTTTCGAAGTCTCAATAAAATGTTTTAGAGCAATGCACTTGGAGCCACTACCCAAACCCTTGATATTGAATGATGTAATTATCATTTAAACTTTTCATGGGGGGGTGCTACATATCTAAGAGCTCGAGTGGGTGAACCTTGAGCAGGTTCCAGAGAATCACATAAACCTTTGTCCATTAATGAAGGGATAGTCGGATTAATAAAGGCACTATCGCCAAAGGAGGGCTTCCTCCCAAGCGAAGGATTACCCCTACCTCTCAAGGTTTTTTTCGGTTTTATAACAGAGACATTCGTAGCCCTGATGGAAGATATAGGAAATATGTCTGGATTCTCCACTTCCTCTCTTGCATAAATAGGAATAGGCTTGAGTGACGTAGAGGGAACCCATCTCTTCTCTACGGAGCGGATCAGAGAGGAGCCAGGGATCGAGGAAGGGGATAAAATGACATCTAGAGCCATCGGGTGAGAAGTGGAAGGGTAGGGACATCCTCCTCAGAAAAAATTAGGTGCTCCAAAGCCATCACCCAAGAGGAATGAGTTAACAATTTGGATGCAATATCCACACACAATGGTTCTTAAGCAGGTTCTCCCTCCTTAGAAGGATCCTTAGAGGGAAAGTCCTCAAGTATAGTTTCCCCCTCTGTCGGTATAGAAAAAGTATGGTCACAATCTTGCTTATGGTCCAATTCTAAACCCTCCCCAAAATCCTTATAGCCCGAAATGGACATAGCACTCAATATGTATTTAGAAGAAATGAATTTCAAAAGAATAGGTACAGTCTGTGTGAACTTACCAACAAAAGCGAGTGCAGATTCCTGGTCCAAACGAATAGGTAAACTAAGGGAGTTCCCGATTGGATCCAAAACTTCCAATTCAATGGCCTTCAAAACTTGTTCTCTACTAGTAGCCAAAGGACTTTAGGAGACTAAGGCCTTAGAATGACCAGTCTTCCAGCAGAGATGGCACCTAAAAGGAATGCACCAGTAATCAATCCTTTGTATAAAAGCATCTCCTTCCCATCTAACCTCTAGGTCAATAAGCAGTCCATCTCACGCCTCAACTTCCACCAAAACCCTAGGGGTTCTTCGACTGAAACCTAGAAGCTGATCATCTTCCATCAAGATAAACTTCCTGATAGAGTTACTAATCCCCATAAATACTTCAAGATTCTAGCAATGAAATGGGAAGGCAGGAAGAAGCACCCAAAGATGAAGCTTGTCCACATTTTTACAGTGTGGGTCAGAACCCACATGCCATCTTTTCAGAACCAACAAGCCTTATCCAATGACCAGAACCTTTCCTCAATGTCCAACCTATCCACCTTCGATAGAAAGTCGAAGATAATCTATCTGCCATCCAGCATCATAACTCGTGGGGGATTTACAATGATGGGTTTCCATGTTTCCCGAATCCATGAAATAATTTCCAACCTATAGAGTTTCAAAAATTCAAACTTTCCCACCAGTTCCCACTGAGAAAGGGCCACCAGCATGTCCATCGTAATGTCTTTACCAAGTACAAATACATGTCGCACTTGCTTAATATTTTCAAAGATCATTTTTTTAGATTTAAAAGGAGTTATTCCAAGAGGGGAAGTACCCTAACTAGTGTGATCTTTGATCTTTAACAGATTGTTTGTTCAATTGCCCTGACCCCGAGGAGACCACATCTGACTCCAGCAAGGGTAGAATCAGTTTGGAACTCAAGTAACCAAACGAGTTCTCCTTAGACCCAGTACCCCACAATGACAATCCATGTTTTTCCCCAGCATCCAAATTACCCAAATGCGAAGAAAACTTTAAATGTTCACGACTAGACGGTGATAGACCACCCACCTCCAGTATTTTCTTAACAAATACCACTTTTTTACTAGGTTTATATTGTATACCCGAGCACAAGGGGTCATCACGAGGCATAACAGTCCAAAACTCTAGAATAACTGCCAAAATACCGCGAGGATAACTGGAGATGACCCTCAACCAGAAACTCCTAAATTGACAACTAAAAAAGAAAGGCCCCTCACGTGACCCCGTCCCTTCACTAGGAAGTAGCACAATGATGATTAGCTTCCTACTTTTTTTACAAGTTGGTACTAGGTTTATTGTATAGATAAACTGGACTCATGTCCATTGACTACTCTCTGGAAGGGACAACAATGATGAATAAGTAAATCCCACCCAACATGATACATAACCCTTAGTCAAACAGACCCAAACTGGTCTGAAACAATAAATACCCAAAACCAAAGTGAGCAACCATGATCCACACTAAAACCAGACAAGATCTTATTGAACGTCACGAGGCCGATCAGAGGTAATAGTAAACAATGCTACCTCAGACAAAAAAAAGACAATAACTAAGATAAAAAAACCACCCAATAGCTAGTAGTAACTTACCAGCCAGCATGGTCCACTCAAACGCCTTACTAGGTGACTAATGCCAACGCACAATGGACTATCCGACGGAGCTGACCGAGTGTCATAAAACCCCGAAACCAACACAGTCTTCACAAATGTCGAAGAGGAAGGCTGACTCCAACACCCTGAAAAATTATCTGACCACCGACCAAGGTAAAACCCAAAACCAACATATTCCACACATAACACCACAGAACAAGGAGACCGCCAACGCACAGAACACTCACTAACAAACCAATTTGAGTTCCAAATAACCCCTAAAAATCCAACCCTAGGTATGAAAAGTACACTACCTTTTGCAAAAATATGAAGGAAATGGTTAACACCAACGTACAGTCCACCACCTTTCTCAAAATGTCACAGGAGAAATGAAAACCCTAGCACTATATAAATCACCACCCCAAAACCTATGGTAACAGAGGGGTCAATCTCAAGCGCCCAAAGACCCTACAACGTAGAGCAATGTCTCTTACCACTCATCGCTTGCGAACCACTCCTCCGAGACCACTGCCACCTCAAGTGAACGATCACCCTCAACTTTTGCAATATGTTATTATATATATCTATTTAATTTATTATTGATTCATTGCCATCATATGATTGTCTCTCTTTTAAAACCAACATAGATCCATCCTAAAGACGAATCTATCAAGCACTAAGAGGCATCCATTTTTTTTAGGTTTTACTTTTTAAATGACATTTTATATGGATTTACTTTTTTATTTTATAAGTGGATATTCATTTTTAAAATTACTTTTTAATTACTTTTTATTTTTGGTACATTACCTTAGTTCGTTAGTTACACATAAGCACCTCGCTACTCTCAATACAATAAAACCCTAAAACCTTAATTTTCTTCTTGTGCTGTCATTGCATTTCATAACATATCACATCAAACTTACATATTTTATATCCTTACAATCTCAATCTATTATTGTCTATTGCTTTCATCATCTTCTCATATGTACAACATTTCTTTGCATCATCTATGGAAATTGCAAGTATTTAATTATATGTTGAGAAAAATTATATGTTATTTCATATCGTATTACTTTGAATTATACTTATATTGTAAATGTGTTTTGGATTTGTTTCATTTGCATTACTTTTTATATGGAAATAACTATCGATGTTTTATTTAAAAAATCAATAATGTATAATTTTTTATGAAATTAAATTGACATTATAAATTTGTTTTTGTAATTATAATGAAAGTTTGTTTACGATTGCTTGATTCAATTATGTTCGGGCATAAAAAAAAACCATTAATGTATTCTTTAAAAATTTGAGAATAAATATTTTATCATGATCTTTTTATTAATAATCCATAAATTTATATGAACATAAACATCAAAGTGCTAAATGGATTATTCAATATCATGCTACATTTGGTCATTTTGACTAATGTTCATAAGACATGTGCTATGCTTAATCATTTACTCTACATAGATAATCCCAAAAATTATATATCATATGTTGGACTACAAAAGTTGCCTAATTGCTTAATATAAAGATTCAAGAGAGCTCTAAATGAATAGTTCATAATGCACCATATGTGTTAAGGTTTTGCAAATGGAGTGGCAAGATAATTGGGTTTGACTGTGGGAATAATTCCACACTTAGTTGTGTTTGGACCAGAGGAGTCTTGGGATGGTTTAACTCTCAGGAAGTCCTCTTGGAAAGTACTAATTACCTGGTGCAAGTCCCATAGGTGATGATTGATGCGACATGGTGGGTGACCTCAAGGGAATTCTTGGTTACTAAGTGAAAGAAAACTGGGTAATGATTGAAGCCATGTGATTCCTTGGCTAGTTCGGATGTCACTTCTTCATCCCTATGAGCATCATCCATGATAAAAAAAAATAGTATAACTAATTCTCATGAGACATGGGTCATGCTCGACAACTTAATGGGTCACGCTTCTAATTGTCTCTTGATGATGATCCCAGAGTAGGGGTTGAAACGTCAAGATCTCCAATTTTCGAACATAGCTCCTCTTCACTCAACTTAATCCATGTAGATAATCCCAAAACAATATCCCATATGGTAGATTATGGAAGCCCTCCAATTGCTTATAATAAAGAAAAAATGGAACTTTAAATGAATAGTTCATAAGACATAATACGTGCTAAGGTTTTGTCAATGTTTGATTGCATAGTTCCCTTCATTAGTTTCAATCCCATAACCTCACTCATGTCAGTATCACCCATGAGAAATTTGGTCATTTTGATTAATTCTCATGAAGCATTGTTAAAAACCTAATTTTTCTCACTTATTTTTCATGAGTATAATCACCATCATAAATAATTTATGGTAGTATTATCCCCATTTCCATCACCTCCATCACCACATGACCTTAGTAATTTGACCAAAATCCCCCCAAAAGTCATAAGTTGACCATCAAATGTCACCACTTGAAATTTCTCTAAAATATATATTGATATGGATTACTTGGAGAATGAAATGAAGGAAACAATATAAAATGGAATACACACACAAATATTTTGAAGAAAGAATAGTAGTACAATAAAACCCAAATTATATTAATGAATGGAATGGGAAAACATTATAAACAGTAAAGCAAAACAAACTAAATAAGATGGTGGTATTCTATCTCTAAAGAGAGATGTGTTGGATACACTCACTTGAAATAGCTCATTACAAATTGATCGAAAATGGAATTTTATCATAAGCATAAACCGAAAGATGAAAAATCCCAAAACATCAAAAACCTAAACCTAGGAGATGAAGCACCAAAAAGGATTTATGGGTCATGAACTAGCTAGATGAAGATTTAACTTCCCAAAGAACAAATTTCACATTCAAATTCCATTTGGGGCATATTATATCCTATTAGAAATATATCAAAGAGAAGAACAACTTTTAAAGGGTCCATAGTGTTTTTGGAGCTTTCAAGGCTATTTACAGCCTCAAAATGGCCCCAGAAGTTTGGGTCCAGAAAAAAATGTAGAGAATTGCCAAGGAGATGGAGAACCATTGTTAGTCAATGGAAGAAGTGGGTGGACAATAATATCCACCTAGATACGTCCCCCCACTACCCCTGAAGGAAGAAATGGTATCCATTATGTTTTAAGTTCCCTAATTAAGTGGGTAAACTTCTGTTGAATTTGAATCATGATGAGCCACATTCCTTGGTGAAGAAATCTCCCTACTTTGGAAAATTGATACACTTGGATGTTATACTGGTGAGTTTCCTTCACATGTGTATCCATGATATGATCGACTATCACCTCCTCATTGTAGTCAAGTTTTAGTTTATTAGGGTCCAAGTGCTCAACCACCTCCAAGGTGTCAGTAGAGGTAATAAATATGGTTGAACAAGCTCCACATTAAAGACAGGGTGCAAACCAAGGAATGGGGGATACAACTTAATTTAAAAGAATTATCACTTATAGCCTTGGAAATGGTGTGAGGCCCATATCTAAATGAGTGAAGCTTGCAATGGGGTCCTACAATGCACCCTTTCTATAAATGTAGCCAAACCCCATCTCCAACTTGAAACTTGTGTGCAACCCGATGTTGGTCATGTCCCTGCTTATACTTGGCATTGGCTTTCTATAAGAGATCAAGAAATTGCTTTTGGATGTGTTGAATATGTTTGAGAAGTTTGAGAAGTTTGGATTCCATATAGTCTTAGTTTGAGCATGGGATTATTCTTCATATGTATATGCAATGGGTAGTGCTACATCAATTGGAGCTAATGGTTGGAACCCCATGTATACCTCAAATGGGCTATGGATAATAGAGTTGTGAAGGGATTTTTTGTAGCTATGTTGAACATAAGGAAGTCTCTCATCCCAAGTTCGATCATGTTTGAAGTTATACATTCTCGGGATATGCACAATCATCTTGCTGACCACCTACGTATGTCCATTTGTTTAGGGGTGGAAGGAAGCCAATTTGGTCAATTTGGTTTCCATTATTCGAACATAGGTTAGACCAAAAAGTACTCAGGAACTATATCGATCTAGAATAATGGTCCATAGGAGGAAAAAATGAACCCAAACATGCTCAAAGAAGATCTTAGTAGTGGCCTTTGTTGTTATACTCTTCTTACAAGGATTTAAAATTGTCATCTTAGACAACCAGTTAACAACCACAAATACAGATTCGCTGCCATGATTTTTTGAAGGAAATACAAACATGTATCCCATGAAGATATACTCCCAAGGCCTACATGGGGGGAAAAAAAAAGTGTACAGCCATTTCTTATTTATTTTAGGTTTGGAAAGGGCATAGGTGGTGCACTATCAAATGTACCTACCAACATCTTGTTGCAACTTCAACCAGTATAACTACTTATGCAACACTATCATTGTCTTCGCTACATTGAAGTGCCTTACCAATTAACTATAATGTGTCTCCCAAATTAGTTTCTCACACTCGCTTGAAGCAACAAGAGGTGGACAAGATATCATGAAAAATTATCTTAGAGATGAAAGTTAAAGAATGGTCCTCCTTTTTGTAATGCATGATAGGAAATAGAAAATTTAAGGTTATTGTTATACAATTTTGGCCACCCATATGTCTTGCATCAACAATAGTTGATCACAGTGGCCATCACACCAACTAGAGATTGACTTAGGTAGTCAACAACTTGATTGGTTCCACTCTTCTTATACTTTATTTTTAGGTGGAACTACTTAAGGCATGTGGAACACTTCTGATGCCGATCATTTTGTAACTTTCCCTGCATCTTTGCATGAGTTGTAAGGGCTTGTGATCAGTGTGGATGATGGTCTCCTTTCCTAGAATGCAATGTTTCCACTGACAAAATTCCTACATAATGGAGTACATCTCCATTTCATAGGTGGGATACCTACAAAAATAATCAAAGAGTTTCTCACTATGATAGGCCACCAAATGTCCATGTTGAGTGACGAAACCATCGATAGCATAGTTAGAGAAATTTGCCTCAATCTCAAAAGGTTGTTGCAGGTCTATCCTAGTGATGAATGACACTAAGCAGAGGGTTTGTTTCAGATCCTCAAAGGATTTCTACAAGAGGAGCTAGGGATCGAGGAAGGGGATAAAATTCCATCCAAAGCCATCAAGTGAGAAGTGGGAAGAGTGGGGACATCCTCCTCAGAAAAAAAGGGGTGCTCCAAGGCCATAACCCGAGAGGAATGAGTTAACATATTGGATGCAATATCAACACACAATGGTTCTTAAGCATGATCTCCCTCCTTAGAAGGATCCTCAAAGGGAAATTCCTCAAGTATAGTTTCCCCCTCTATCGATATAAAATAAGTATGGTCACAAGCCTACTTATGGTCCAATTCTAAACCCTCCCCATAATCCTTATAGCCTGAAATGGACATAGAACTCAATATGTCTTTAGCAGAAATGAATTTAAAAATAATAGGTACATCCTGTGTGAACTTACCAACCGTAGGCGAGTGCAGATTCCTGGTCCAAACGAATAGGTAAACTAAGGGAGCTCCCCATCGGATCTAAAGCTTCCAATTCAACATCCTTCTAAACTTGTTCTCTACCAGTAGCCAAAGGTCTTGAGGAGAATAAGGCCTTAGAATGACCAATATTCTAGTAGAGATGGCACCTAAAAGGAATGCACCAGTAATGAATCCTTTGTATAAAAGTTTTGACTTCCCATCTAACCTCTAGGTCAGTCAGCAGTCCATCTCATGCCTCAAATTCCACCAAAACCATAGGGGTTCTTCGAGTGAAACCCAAAAGCTGATCATCTTCCATCAATATAAACTTCCCGATAGAGTTAGCAATCCCCATAAATACTTTAAGATTCTAGCAATGAATTGGGAAGTCGGGAAGAAGCACCCAAAGATGACTCTTTTCCACCTTAAGCAAAAATACATGTCGCACTTGCTTAACCTTTTCAAAAATCATTTTTTTAGATCTAAAAGGAGTTATTCCAAGTGGGGAAGTACCCTAACCAGTATGATGTTTAAACGATTGTCTGTCCGATTGCCCCTACCCCGAGGAGACCACATCCAACTTCAGTAAGGGTAGAATCAATCTGGAACTCAAGTAACCAGATGAGTGCTCCTTAGACCCAGTGCCTCGCAACGATGACCCATGTTTTTCCCCAGCATCCAAATTAACCAAATGTGAAGAAAACTTGAAATGTTCACGACTAGATGGTGATAGACCACCCACCTCCAGTATTTTCTTTACAAATACCACTTTTTTACCAGGGTTAGATCATATACCCGAGCACAAGGGGTCATTATGAGCCATAACAGTCCAAACCCCTAGAATAACTGCTAAAATACTGGGAGGATAACTAGAGATGACCCTCAACTTGAAAACCCTAAACAGACCACTAAAAAAGAAAGGACCCTCGTGTGACCCTGTCCCTTCACTAGGAAGAAACACAATGATGATTAACTTCCCACTTTTTGTACAAGTTGGTACTAGGTTTATTGTATAGATAAATTGGACTCATGTCCATTGACTACTCTCCGGAAGGGACAACAATGATGAATAAGTAAATCCCACCCACGATGATACATAAACCTCGATCAAACAGACCCAAACCAATTCGAAACAATAAAATCCCAAAATCAAAGTGAGCAACCATGATCCACACTAAAACTAGACAAGAGCCTGTTAAACATAATGAAGCCGATCATAGGTAATAGTAACTAGGATAAAATCATACTACATAGGTAATAGTAAGCAATTCTACCTCAGACACACAAAATACAATAACCAGGATAAAAAAACCACCCAACAGCTAGTAGTAACTTACCAGCCAGCATGGTCCACTCAGATGTCGTAGTGGGTGACTAACCCCAACACACAATGGACTATCCGATAGATCTAATCGAGTGTCATAAAAACCCAAAACCAACACAGTCTTCACAAATGTCGAAGAGAAAGGCTGACACCACCACCCTGAAAAAATATCTGACACACCGACTAAGGTAAAACCCAAAACCAACATATTCCACACATAACGCCACAGAACAAGAAGACCACCAACACATAGAACACTCACTGACAAACGAATCTATGTTCCAAATAACGCCAAAAAAATCCAACCCTAGGTATGAAAATTCCAGTACCTTTTGCAAAAAATTGAAGGAAAGGGTTAACACCAACGCACAGTCCACCACCCTTCTCAAAACGTCGCAAGAGAAATGAAAACCCTAGCACTGTATAAATCACCACCTCAAAACCTGTGGTAGCAGACGGGTCAATCTCAAGCGCCCAAAGAACCTACAATGCAGAGCAATGCCTCTTACCACTCATCACCTATGAACTGCTCCTCCGAGACCACCGCCATCTCAAGCCAATGATCACCCTCGAATTTTGCAATATGTTATTATATATATCTATTTAATTTTTTATTGATTCATATGCCATCATAAGATTGTCTCTCTTATAAAACCAACATAAATCCATCCTAAAGACGGATCTATTAAGCACTGAGAGGCATCCACATTTTTGAGGTGTTACTTTTTTAGTGACATTTTATATGGATTTACATTTTTATTTTATAAATGGATATGCACAACATAAAAACTAATTACTTTTAATTTTTGATACATTACTTAGTGCCTCGCTACTCTTATACAATAAAACCCTAAAGCTTTATTTTTCTTCTTGTGTTGTCATTGCATTTCATAACATATCACATCACACTTCATATTTTATATCCTTACAGCCTCAATCTATTATTCTCTATTGCTTTTATCATCTTTTCATATGTACGTCCTTTTTTTGCATCATCTATGGAAATTGCAAGTATTTAAATATATGTTGACAAAATTTATATGTTATTTCATATCGTATTACTTTGAATTATACTTATATTGTAAATGTGTTTTGGATTTGTTTGATTTGTATTACTCTTTAAATGGAAATAAATATCATTTTTTTATTTAAAAAATCAATAATGTATAATTTTTTATGAAATTAAAATTGACATTATAAATTTGTATTTGTAATTATAATGAAAGTTTGTTTTCGATTGCTCAATTCAATTATGTTCGGCCATAAAAAAACCATTAATGTATTCTTTAAAAAATTGAGAATAAATATTTTATCATGATCTTCTCATTAATAATCCATAAATTTATATGAACATAAACATCAAAGTGCTAAGTGGATTATTTAATATCGAGATACATTTGGTCATTTTGACTAATGTTCATAAGACATGTGCTATGCTTAATCATTTACTCTACATAGATAATCCCAAAAATTATATATCATATGTTGGACTACAAAATTTTCCTAATTGCTTAATATAAAGATTCAAGAGAGCTCTAAATGAATAGTTTTTAATGCACCATATGTGTTAAGGTTTTGCAAATGGAGTGGCAAGATAAGTGGGTTTGACCATGGGAATAATTCCACCCTTAGTTGTGTTTGGACTAGAGGAGTCTTGGGATGGGTTACCTCTCAGGAAGTCCTCTTGGAAAGTACTAATTACTTGGTGCAAGTCCTATAGGTGATGATTGATGCGACATGGTGGGTTACCGCAAGGGAATTCTTGGTTACTAAGTGCAAGCAACATGGGTGATGATTGATGCCATGTGATTCATTTACTAGTTCGGATATCACTTCTTCATCCCTATGAGCATCATCCATGAGAAAAAAATATTATAACTAATGCTCATTAGACATGGGTCATGCTCAACAACTTAATCCATCTAGATAATCCCAAAACAGTATCCCATATGGTAGACTACAGAATCCCTCCAATTGCTTATAATAAAGAAAAAATGGAACTTTAAATGAATAGATCATAAGACATAATACCTGCTTAGTTTTTTTCAATGTTTGATTCCGCAATTCCCTCCATTAGTTTCAATCCCACCACCTCACTCTTGTCAATATCACCCATGAAAAATTTGGTCATTTTGATTAATGCTCATGAAACATTGTTAACAACCTAATTTTTCTCACCTATTTTTCATGAGTATAATCACCATCATAAATAATTTATGGTAGTATTAACCCCATTTCCATCACCTCCATCACCACATGACCTTAGTAATTTAACTATAATCCCCCCAAAAGTCATAAGTTTACCATCAAATGTCACTACATGAAATTTCTCTAAAATATATATTGATTTGGATTACTTGGAGAATGAAATGAAGGAAACAATATAAAATGGAATACACACACAAATATTTTGAAGAAATAATAGTTGTACAATAAAACCCAAATTCTATTAATGAATGGAATGGGAAAACATTATAAACAGTAAAGCAACACAAACTAAACAAGATGGTGGTAGTTTATCTCTAAAGAGAGATGTGTTGGATACACTCACTTGAAAGATCTCATTACGAATTGATCAAAAATAGAATTTTATCATAAGCATAAACCCAAAGAGGAAAAATACCAAAACATCAAAAACCTAAACCTAGGAGATGAAGCACCAAAAAGGATTTGTGGGTCCTGAAGTGGCTAGATGATGATTTAACTTCCCAAATAACAAATTTCACATTCAAATTCCATTTGGAGCATATGATATCCTATTAGAAATATATCAAAGATAAGAACAACTTTTAAAGGGTCCACAGTGTTTTTGGAGATTTCAAGGCTATTTACAGCCTCAAAATGGCCCCGGAAGTTTGGGTCTCGAAAAAAATGTATAGAATTGCCAAGGAGATGGAGAACCATTGTGAATCACTGGAAGAAGTGGGTGGGAAACAATATCAACCTAGATCAGTCCCCACCGAAGGAAGAAGTGGTATCCATTATGCTTTAAGTTCCCTAATTAAGTGGGTAAACTTCTGTTGAATTTAAAATGATGATGAGCCACATTCCTCGCTGAAGAAATCTCCCTACTTTGGAAAATTGATACAGTTGGATGTTATACTGGTGAGTTTCCTTCAAATGTGTATCCATGTTTTCATCGACTATCACCTGCTCATTGTAGTAAAGGTTTAGTTTATTAGGGTCGAAGTGCTCAACCACCTCCAAGGTGTCTAGTATAGGTAATAAATATGGTTGAAGGAGATCCACATTAAAGACAGGGTGCGAACCAAGGAATGGGGGATACAACTTAATTTACAAGAATTATCACCTATATCCTTGGAAATGGTGTGAGGCCCATATATAAATGAGCAAATATTGCAATGGAGTTGTACAATGCACTCTTTCTATAAATGTAACCAAACCCCATCTCAAACTTGAAACTTGTGTGCAACCCAATGTTGGTCATGTCACTGCTTATACTTGGCATTGGCTTTCTATACGAGATGAAGAAATTGCTTTTCAATGTGTTGAATCTGTTTAAGAATTTTGGATGTCATATTAGCCTTAGTTTGAGCATGGGAGAATTATTCCTATGTATATGCAATGGGTAGTGCTACATCAATTGGAGCTAATGGTTGGAACCCCACGTATACCTCAAATGGGATATGGATTTGTGAAAGGATTTTTTGTAGCTATGTTGAACATAAGTAAGTCTCTCATCCCAAGTGTGATGATGTTTAAAGTTATACATTCTCGGATATGCATAATCATCTTGTTGACCACCTCTGTATGTCCATTCGTTTAGGGGTGGAAGGAAGCTAATTTGGTTAATTTGGTGCCCATCATCGAACAAAGGTTGGGCCAAAAAGTACTCAGGAACTATATCGATCTAGAATAATGGTCCATGGGAGGAAAAATGAACCCAAAGATGCTCAAAGAAGATCTTAGTAGTGGCCTTTGTTGTTATACTCTTCTTACAAGGATTTAAAATTGTCATCTTAGAGAATTGGTTAACAACCACAAATACATATTTGCTGCCATGACTGTTTGAAGAAATCCAAACATGTATCCCATGAATATATACTCCCACGGCCTATATGGGGTAGGAAACAAAGTGTACAACCATTTCTTCTTGATTTTTGGTTTGGAAAGGGCATAGGTGGTGCACTATCAAATGTACCTACCAACATCTTGTTGAATCTTCAACCAGTAGAACTACTTATGCAACATTATCATTGTCTTATCTATATTGAAGTGCCTTACCACTTAACTATAATGTGCCTCCCAAATTAGTTTCTCACACTCGCTTGAAGCAATAAGAGGTGGACAAAATATCATAAAAAATTATCATAGAGATGAAATTTCGAGAATGGTCCTCCTTGTAATGCCTGATAGGAAATAGAAAATTTAAGGTTGTTGCTATACAATTTTGGCCACCCATATGTCTTGCATCTAGAAAGATGATCACATTGGCCATCGCACCAACTAGAGCTTGACTGAGGTAGTCTACAACTTGATTGGTGCCACTCTTCTTATACTTGATTTTGTGGTAGAACTACTTAAGGCATGTGGAACACTTCTGATGTCGATCATTTTGTAACTTTCCCTACATCTATGCATGAATTGTAAGGGCTTGTGATCAGTGTGGATGATGGTCTTCTTTCCTATAATGCAATGTTGCCACTGACGGCATGCCTACATAATTGAGTACATCTCCTTTTCATAGGTGTGATACCTATGGACATAATCAAAGAGTATCTCACTATGATAGGCCACCAAATGTCCATCTTGAGTGAGGAAACCATCGATAGCATAGTTAGAGGCATTTTCCTCAATCTCAAAAGGTTATTGCAGGTCTATCCTAGTGATGAATGGTACTAAGCAAAGGGGTTGTTTCAAATCCTCAAAGGATTTCTATTATGATTCACCCCAAGAAAAATTGACTTTGTCTCTACCCTTGGTCACTTGGAATAAGGCATAAGCGATATGAGATAACCCCAACACAATTATGTGTTAAATGTTGGTGAGATGTAGGAGGTTGTGGATATTTGTTAGAGTTGTCGGGGTTGGCCAATCATGAATGGATTGGATCTAGTTGGGTCCACATGCATCCTATGTTCATCCATGATGTGTGCTAGGTATTGAATTCTCTCCATGTTGAATGATAATTTCTTCAAATTGGCATATAACTTGTGTTGGCACAAGGTACTAAGGATCTGCTAAATGTGCTTCAAAGGTTCTACCCACATTCCGTTTAAGATGAAGGTGTTGTATAGATAAAGGCTAAAACGATATTGTGAATAAGCGAAAGATATCATCTATCATCCTCACAAATGTTGTTGAGCATTAGTCAATCTAAATGGCATGACCAACCACTCAAAAATGGATTCTTTAGACTTGAATGCTATCTTTCATACGTTAACTTGCTCAATTGGGACTTGGTGGTAGTCTGACTTCAAGCCAATATTACTAAATAACTTGCTACGCTTAAGTTGATTAATAATATTATTAATCCATGGGATTGGTTATCAATTCTTGATGGTTATTTTGTTTAAGGCTCTATAAGCAATACATTGTCACCATGTCCCATCCTTCTTTTGTACCAAATAAGGAAAGGATCTTAGTTGAATTTGGCCATTTTGGATGAGCTCTTGAATCTAATGCTTTATTTCCTCATTCTCCAAAAGAGAGTGTTTGTATACTAGGCCATTAGGTAAAGGTGCACTAGGTATCAAATCAATTGAATGTTTGAATTGGAGTGTAGAGGAACCCCTTAAGTGAGGTAAATATATATTTGTATTATTATACAATCTTGGCCACCTACTTATATTGTTTAAAGAGACCTCATGTTGAGGTTGTGATATTTGTAGTGACCTTTTGTCCACCTTCTAACGAAACCATGAAGAGGATAAATTTCCTAGTTTTAGAGATTACATTTCGACATTGTTTTGTAGAGTTCAAGGAAACTACATTAATCAGGTTTACCTTAAGTATATTGTAAAGTTGGCATTCCGAAGTAACAATGACACTACGAGACTTGGACTCATAAATATCATGATGTTTCCATATATAGGGTTTTCCTAAAAGAACATCACAAACTTCAAGTGGGGAAACATCACATAGTACATCATCTTTGAAGCGATTGATGTTGTAGGATAGGTTGCATTGTTGACTGATGTAGATGTCTCCTATCGATGGTGTATGGTTGGATGTGTGGTGTTGTCAACAAATTCAATCAGCTTGGATAGAGAAGATGCACAAATGATCACTAAGGAAATAACTGAATTAGCATAGACCAGCTTCAAATCCATAGAAGAGTGACAAGAAGAACTTTTAGGTACGATTACTAGTCTGCTTAAAGTTTTTTGTAAATCAGTCAAATATGTTAAATTGTTGTCGACTGTCTAATAACAACAATGGAGTGTTACGATTATTAATCCTCCCTTGTCCAATTTGGTCATATGTCTAAATCAGGAGTCATGTCTAAATCGGGAGTCCATCCAGTCTATTTATAGTCATTAGCACCATTGGGTAAACTTGACCGAATTAGGGCACATGTTTCAGTTACTAAAGTGTGGGGAACACTAATTGAGGCTCACTTCCACATACTACACTTGATTGCATAATTTTAGGAGCCTCCTAGATCAATCCCTACAATTTAGGAAGCCACTGGGAGTGTCGAAACCAACCAAGGTCAATTCACTTCAGTTAATGACTAGTCAAGCTAAGTTAGGAGTTAGTTACATTCAGTTCAAGTCCTCCACATTCAGTTAGCACTAGGTTTACTTGACTGCACACATGTGGGGCGCATTTCTCACCTACCACAGTTAGTTAACCATTAGTCAACACTAAATTAACACTTGAGTTGTATTTTAGAGCTCCGATGAACTCCGGTTATGGTTTAGACAATGACGGTTAACTACTGGGTCCTCCGATAGTGATTTAGACAAGGTCTTGGTTACCTATAGTCAAGTAGATTCTAATCAATTCGAACTTCCTCATGTGGATTCGAATTGCTTGTGGCTATTAAAGCCATTGTACTTCATTGTAATTATCTATCTAATTACTCTTTGATTAATGAAAAGCATTCACAACTGCAAGGATTTTTTGCACTATTTCATTCTTCAATAACTGAGTAAATTGTGTGATCTATCATGTGAGTTGTGTGTTTGTCTATAGATCTATGTGCTTAATTTAATATGGTATCAGAGCCTCAGCAGACAAGGCACTTCTCCTCCTCAAATCTCCTATTAGATCATTTTTTTTGTTTTGCAGGTACAACTTCGAAATGATTTCATCTCTGATGAGACAAGGTCTTTGTCGGGTGTCTATTGGACTCGGTAAAGAGTGTTTTAGTAAGATTAACTGGTTGAATAAAAGTGACAGAGCTTTTGGAACAATAGCAACAGGTCTTTCTCCTAGCTTGCGCTACCTCATTAGATCTATTGAAGACCTGAAGGAACTCTAGACAAGATTGGACGGAACCTTTGGAATGATTTATGAGGATCATAATAGCACCTTGGAGAGCACATCCAGCACCATAAGCATCCTTGATCCAAAAATATCGGCCTCCACTCTCTCTGATGAAGTTGTTCAAGATAAAGAAGAAGCAAAAGCTTCTACACAGTCAATTCGAATTGAAGACAGTCTCCATGAAGTGACTCCTTCTCCTAATGCTCTGAAAGTTCATGAGATCTCTGATATCTCATCTTCTCATATTTATGAAATAGAAGAAGACATTCGAATCTCTGATATTGAAGAAAAATTCTGCTGAACTTCCATGCAAACATTCACCGGTGATTTTCCTTTAAATTCTGTACAAAATTTACCAGTAATTGCTTCCGAAAGTGAAGAGAAATTTGATTTTTCTCCCTCTAATGTTTCTTTTGGTGTGAAAATATGTGATACCTTGGATATTTTCGAAGAAATATCAGATTACCAGAGTGATCCATTCACTCCCCATGATCTAGTTTTTCTAGCAAATTCCTGCAAGATTGCATGCACCAAAATTCAGAATTTTGAAGAAGAAAAAAGCTGTGCATCCACCGTCTCGGTTAACCATTTATTTGAATCTGATATTAACCTTATTGGATCTGATATGATCTTATTTATATCTGATCTGATATTTATTGGTTTAATATATCAAATTCATAATCTTTCAGTACCGCTTGTAGTTGTTCTCATCAACGGTGTGAAGAAACAAGTACCGCAAGTCTCCTACAAAATTGTTGCTGGGGATTTGATTCCATTTCACAGTTTTGGATCTGTTTTGAACCTATTTAGATCTGACTTAATTTCTGATCTGATATTATTTGGTTCATATTTTAAAATCCAAAAGCATTCAGTGATGCTTGTAGCTGCTCTCACCAATTCCGGTGTGAAAAATCAAGTACCGCACTTTCTCTTCAAAACTGCTGATGGGGATTTGGTGTTAGTTTCCTCATATGAGGTTGCTGATATTTTATTATGTGATTCATTATCTATTTTAGAAGCTATATCAAACTATGGAGCTCAATAATTCACTTTCAATAGTCCCAGTGCTTCTCTACCATTGATCACATGCTCATCTCCTCACAGAACTAGTAAAGAGGAAGATTTTCTGCATCCGCCTGGACACCTGCTCCTAACACTTGGGGCTGTTATTACCACTCATTGTTTTCTGTTAATGGCTGCAAAATATCATTTTCTTGAGTGTTCCTCACATTCTCTAAATTCTCAAGAACCTTTTCTCACTTTTCAGTTGACTTTAGTTGCTCTACATGGGTCCATTCTTCATCCGGCAGCTGTCTATATTTCTGATTTAGTTGAGCATATCATTCTTCTTCCAAAGAGGAAGATTCCTCTAGACATAATGATGGAGAGGTTCACATGCCAGGCCCCAGGATACCTGTGCACAGAAGAACCAGATTGATCCTGATTCTACCTGCTTAATTAGAAGGGGGGGTTTTTTCCCATGTGGTTTTTCCCCAGCACCTTGTTTTTGAGCAGTTACCTTACTTTACTTGATGTAATGGGTGACCTATGGTCTTAGTTACCAGGACCCACAGTTGTCCAAGTTAGCATTCAGGGGGGTTTTTAGGATTATTAATCCTCCCTTGTCCAATTTGGTCATATGTCTAAATTAGGAGTCATGTCTAAATCCGGAGTCCATCCAGTCTATTTATAGTCATTAGCACCATTGGGTAAAATTGACCTAATTGGGGCAC
>LPNX010571727.1:227482-264183 GCA_001517045.1 Pseudotsuga menziesii
TTAACACATGAGTTGTATTTTAGAGCTCCGATGAACTCCAATTATGGTTTAAACAATGACAGTTAACTACTGGATCCTTCGATAGTGATTTAGACAAGGTCTTGGTTACCTACAGTCAAGTAGAGTCTAATCAATTCAAACTTCCTCATGTGGATTCGAATTGCTTGTGGCTATTAAAGCCATTGTACTTCATTGTAATTATCTATCTAGTTACTCTTTGATTAATGAAAAGCATTCACAGCTGCAAGCCATTTTTGCACTGTTTCATTCTTCAATAACTGAGTAAATTGTGAGATCTTCTTTTGATTTGTGTATTTGTCTACAAATCTATATGCTCAAATTTACATGGAGTCACAAGACCCATTGGAAACTTAAAAAATGGAGCAAAATGTAATACATGTTCTAGTCCCACCAATAAGGGTGGAAGTGTCCAAAGGAGTTGTTGATATAGGAACTCCAGAGTTTAATGATGTTTTCAGGGACATTGGCCATATCACCATAGATTTCTCATCCATGGAGATAAATGAGGTATACGCAATACATAATTTTGTAACTACAGATATAAAACTGCATGAACGTACCTTGGCCAAGCAAGTGAAGTCTGCAAATAAAAATATCAAGAAAATGAAACAAGTCGTACAAGAAACTGAAAAGAAGATGAAAGAATGGGAAGGAAACTGTCAGAAAATCGACAAGGCAGTAGCCCATGCCTGTAAGAACTTTGCAGTAGAGGGAATAACAAAGGAAATGGAACCAGAATCCAAGGTCATTCAACTTGGAAAGATCGTGGTTGATCTTAGGAAGAAAGTTACAAAGCTTGAAGAACAGGTAATACCAAGCACACCTCCAGAATTATTGGAGAAAACAAGACACGTAGCAATGGAAGCTGCAAAGAAGATAGAAGAAGCAGAAGAAATATGTGCCAAGGTGGTCGACCAAGTCTCTCAGAATCAGGAATCCTTAATGGATAATGAGCGACCATAGAATATTCCAAATGAGTTGACTGCATTTGAAGTAAACATTACGCAGATAAGGAATGATATGAAGTAGCTACCCTTAGCATAGAAAATGGCTAAGGTGATGAAGATGAGGAAATTGCAATAGAAAATGGCAGTTTTTTGCACACAACAACAAGACCATGAGGAGAAAATGGAAGAGTTGCAGGCTGAAGGAGAAAAAATTACAGGCATTCTTTAGCATGTACATCAAAAGGTATGCAATGTAGCAACATCAGTGGAGAAGGTCATGTTGGAACATGTCATTTTTTACCTAGTGGAACAATTGAGGAAGACAAAGGAAGAAGTGTGCATAGAAGCAGAGAGAGTGATGAAAATCGTGGAATATTTTCAGAGAAAAATTAGTGCAAGTAAAACCATGGAGGAATAGCTTCGAGTGGCTCAGGATGAGACACAGGTGAGTGTTGGGGGCCTGTTGGTCCTAGGGACAGGAAAAAAAAATTCATTCATAAATATTCCCAAGTATGGAGAAGAGCTAAAGGAGTAGAATAAAGAGCTACAAAAAAAGTAGCGATAGAAAAGCAAGAAAAGAAAGGAAGTTTTGATAGAGGCAGTGAAAGGAAGGAAGAAGAAGAAGAAGAGGTGTCAAAAGAGGAAGTTGCACCAGAAGAGGAAGATGCGACAGAAGGAAGCCTGTGCGACAAGGGAAGGTACAAAAAAATATCAACATTAGAAGGCATGGAAGTAGCATAACAACTGGAAAGTGACAGTAAGGCGTAATTCTCGGAAAGTGATAGGCCTCGACGATCGTGGGTATGAGTTCAGCTAAATCTGGAGGAAACCGCATGCGTAAAGGCATATATGTAAGTTAGATCAATAGTGCCACCCACTAGGTGTTACCAGAATAGGAAAGACAACCCGTTGGCTGGATATAGGAAGTTGGTTGAGAAAGCGACAGTAAACAAGTCTGTATTGAGTATGTATCAAGTATGTATTTAGTCTGTAATGAGGCTATAAACGAGATAACCTGGGTTAGACTCTCGAGTTGGACTTCAATTAAGAAATAATAGACTCTCAGCAGCTCTGACTATTAGATTTTGGTTAATGGCTTTGTATTGTTGAGTGCATCAGAGTGAAGAATCTGCAGGTGAGTGCGTAGAAGAGTAGGAAGGGTTGAGTTGATCTAGGATTTTTGTGGATCATTAGTAGAGTAAAGTAGGAAGAGAACAGAGAGAAGATCAGAGAGAATGAGAGGGAGGAAGAGTTTGTAAAGAAAGAGAAGGATATCTTGAGAAGAGTCTCCAGCTTAGTGTGCAAAAAAAAGGTGCATCTATTTCCTCCTGCCATATGAAGAGCGCCTTGTGGTTTTTTCCCAGATGAGTTTCCACATTATATTCTGTGTATATGTGTGAATATTGAATGTGTTTGAAATAATTGTGTAAATTTTGTATTGAATGAATGGTTATAAATTTTCTTACATATGAATAGATGTATATTAGTTGCATTGTAATAGTTGAATATGATTATGCTACACACTACTGTTTATATAGTAAGTTGCATAAGAGAATATGGGTCATGGGATAGCTGTTAAAACACAGTGGACATAAATAATCCACCCCCCCAGACTTCGTTGAGAGCCTTGGTAAAAGGCCAAGGTACCAGAAATTCCCCACCCAACTACGAAAACATGGTTCTGGCAGTTACCCATTCAAGACAGATATCTCGGGTGAGATGGCATCTACGTCACAGTTGCTGCCGACTGAGCTCTGCTCTGTTAGGTCGATATCTTAGGCTTTTTTGCGCTGAGCAGAAGGGATTGAACCTGGGTCAGGATCCCTGGAGGGGGGACAAAATCCAACAGAGAGTTGAGGGGGTTGTGGGATTGAACCCTGTGTTTCCAAATGTCATCTTGAGAACCCATATTGACTTTTATTGATGGCATTTATTTCTATTGTAAGATAGTAGCTAGGAAATTAGCTCATGCATTAATGGAGAATGGGAAAGCCCAAAAAATCGCATGGATAAGTATTGGCTCAGTTAACTTGACCCATAAGTCATTCTTTCTCACAGGAATTTGTTTTTCATCCTCCCCATTCCATTGTGGAACACTTATATTGCAATTATGAGCTTGAAATGCATCCCCACCTGTGGAAAAACCAAAAATCGCAACTTGGAAAGAAGTTGTGTTTTCAAGTGCCAAAATCACCCATAAATTCACGTGAGGAGTGAAATACATTGGGGAATCCATAGATATAAACCCTAGGGTGAACTTGAGAGTGCCAAAAGCCCAAAAATCCATTGGAAATCCCAGATTTGGAAACTCAAAAATACAAGAGTAGATTGAAGCAGGAGTGGGATCAGAGGATGGAATTGATTGATAAACCCAATGAAAGCAAAATTTTCAGAGGATTGAGTAGACATGACCTTTCTATGCCCACTCTGAAGAGCGCTAGAGAGAAGGGGTTCCTGAGGGACTATGTAGTAGAGAAGGGGACCTTCCTTGTGTTGGGTGTGGTAGGTAATGTGGGTTACAAGGTTGTTTGAAGTCAAATAGAGATGTATGTAGCTTTGTGGTTGAGCTCACTAGCTTAGTTATCTCCTTCCTTGCCTTCCTACTTGCTTGACAAACTTAGTTGTGTGTTGAATCAACATGAGTGCTTATATCTATGGCTATGAGAAAGCCTGAGTATTTCCTCCTTAGTGGATACACCCATCTTGGAGGTGGTCTCTCGACTGAAAGAATATAGGTTGGGCAGAGACCTACAGTTAGGTGGAACGTTGTTCTTCCATAGTCGGTTACTCGATCAATTACAAAAAAAAAGATAAGTGTTTTTAATGCCTTTGTTTATGCTTAATTTATGTGTTATGAATGGTTGTTAATTGTGATAAATTGAATGAATAAACCCATCATGAATTGTTTAATTAGATGCATGTAAATAGCATGAAAATGATTTTATTGGTGTCCATGGTTTTAATGTTATGCTTGTGATGAACATGCTGGTATAGTGTGTGCATAGATAAAATTTCATTATGTTGTGTATGTTTAATAAGAATTACACATGTGTTTAGATGTTAAGTGTTAGTCCTAGGTCTATCAACTATTTGGCTTACCTTCTACCTTAGACAATTTTATTTCCCTTTTTTTCTTTTCTCTTATGTTTGGGTTGTTTTGATTTCGTTTTAAATATATTTTTGCATTAAAGAAATATGTTAGTTTAGACTTAAGCTCCTAGTAGATTAATAAAGTGATTATTCATATATTAAAATAAAAGCAAGATTAAGGTCAAAAATTTCATATCCTATGTTCTAATGCATCCTGGTAGCGCATTTCATCATTCATACACATGCACGCTACCAGATTTCCAAGTTAGGGTTATGTGCAAATTTTCAAACCCTATCAAATAATGATACAGTTGTTCATATTTTGGGACTTGTTCCAGCTAACAAGTCAATAGTTGGATCTGAATTACACCTAGAAGAGCAGCAGTACTACTCCATGTTCAAAGATCATTTCGAACTCAATGCTCTATACCTTATAAATTTGGTATGAAACAGAGATTGATCTCAAAGTAAGGGTTTCATGTTTTCTTCTGAGATTTATGTTTCTATTATTTTTCCTACAGCTTCGAATTCAATCATGGATTCAGATAAGAAACCTCATTCTAGTGGTCATGTACCTAGAATTGAACCCAAAAATATTGAATGGATGAGTAAATTTCCATTAGCTACTACAAAGTTGAAAGAAGCAAGCTGATACAGCTTGTGTGAGAAATTTTGGGATTATAATGTGGAGGTTATGAAGTCTTTCTGTCAGAATTTTAAGGGTTCAGTGGTGAACATTGGTGGACTCGAGTTTCCAGTAACAGATGAATCCATTGCACAAGCTATTGGCATCGCTCCTGAAGGTGATATATGGTTTGAAAGAAAATCAATAGATGAAGACTATGAACAATTTCTTCTACCCACAAATAGAAACCCTTATTGGAGCCAAGGGATTCAAAGGACCTGGTTACTTGAAGAATGGTGTGACATTCTACAGATCATCCAAATATATGTTACATGTGAGGGGAGTTTCACCACCATTTACCTCTATCATAGGTGTTTCCTTCTGCACAGATCAGGTACCAAAAGGTTAAACTTACCCTATTACTTTCTAAAGAGTTTAAGTAAGATGGATATTAGGGTGCGGAATCATCCTGATTCTTCCAATAACAACATTTTTCATCACGGCTTGGTTAAATTATTAATAGACAAAGAATTAGAGAAACATGAGAGATCTTGGTCTCATTTTTTGTTTTGGTACAGTTTCAAAATTGAATTTAAGGAATGTGAAGAAATTAAAAGAAATCAAACCCCTACCAGAAAAAAGGTCGTGAAAATCACTTCTGATATATAGGTAGTAAGCATGTCAAAATATCTTTCTGAAAAAAGAAATAGAAGATCACCACGAAGTTAAAAATATTGAAGAAGAAATGAATGTTCAGACACCTTCTAAGATTGATCAAGGTAGATTTCAAGATATAAGAATACAGGTATTTGACACATGTAAAAAATATGTGGTCAAAGACAAAGAAATTGGGGTAAGTCAGGAATTAAATCCTTCTCATAATGAATTTCTCATTCCCACAGAAAGCTCATCGAAGCTTGTTAAATTCTATTCAAGGCCTAAGTCTCGTCCTATAAAAAAATTAAGATTAAATATGAAGGTTGTGTTGAACCCAAAGATTAAAAAGAATCAGTTCATAAAAGTACAAGAGTCATCAGATGATGAGGAAGATGAAAGGGAAAAGTTTGTTGAATTAACACTAAATAAAGTATAGGATAACATTGAGCAGAATTTAAAAAGGGTACCAGATCTTGTTCTTGAAAATTGTCCAAATCAGTTTGATAATGAAGAAAACCTATAGGAGAATATAGCATCAATAATCTTAGATTTTAAAATAAAATCTATAGCTGAATTTGAACCTGGTGAACCTTCAAAAGAATAAGAAAATATGGATAAAGAAAGTACTATAAATGAAGCTTGTGAGGATTCAGATATATTTATGAAAGAATTTGAAAAAGATAACAGAATAAGGAAATTGAGCAATTCAAGCTTCAGAATGAGCATATAAATCAAATTAATGATAGTTTGATGCAAGCAAACAAGATGTTGAAATAGGATTCGCAAGAGATAAATAAAAATTATTCAGAGCTAGTAGAGGTAGGATAAGAGGAAGTTAAAAGGAGGAAGATAGAACAGGAACAAAACATTTAGCTTATCGAAGAAAAGAAAGAAATTGAGGAAAGGATAACTCAAGTCCAAAAAGAATACAACTGGTTACAAAAGAAGGCACATGCATTGGATAGCCTAGCTGCGCTGGCTGAAGCTATTAGGAGACTTTGATTTGATGGTGAAAATTGTGTAGATTAGACACATGTCATAGTCAATTAATTAGATCTTTGAGTTTGATACTTTTCTATTTTTGGAAATTCAATCCCAAAAAAATGGATCTAGAAACAATTTTTTTTTTGTTTTACCTTTCCTATATATTGTAAAAAAAAAATGAACAAAGGGAGACACACGAGGGTCGATTATATTCATGGAACGTGTGTACAATTTGACATTTATATGACTATGTAAGGACTTCTTTCCTTAAATGGATGACTCTTTTATCTATGGGAGGTAGGTTTAAAACTAATATTGTTTTAATGTTCTTTGGTTCTATTTGAACTATTGTTTGCACTTTTTATTTATATGGATGTTTTATGTATGAATGTCTATGCAGGAAAATGAATATTATTGCATAAAGATATTTAGAATGTATTTTTGAACCCCTGAATTTTATATGATACAGTGGTTGTAAAACTGTTTGTTTCATCTTTGTATCATTTATGATTTGAACCTATCTCTTATCCTTGAACAGTTATTCTTTCTTTTATATTTTGTCCTTATGCATACATTTATCTAATGTTTTCATATCATTTATTCCTCTATACATGATTTTGTATTCTTGGATTTTTATAGTTATCCAAAAATGACCAAAAACAACCTTTAAATACCGAGGTGCCTAAACTCTGCTTCCCTATAGTCTAGTTGGAAGAATTTAGGACAAACATCTTTTAGCGACCATACAGGGGAGGAAGCAAAGAAATTATTCCTTGGTTCAACACTAATAGATCTGGTTTTGAGGGTGAACATAAATCAGTGACCGGTTTCATATACTACTTTTTCACCTAATTTGTTAACGAAAATCAATTGTGGCTCCTAAAATAGTTGGGACTAGGGAAAATCCTTCATCTTCTTTACATCCATGAGTCCCAAGTCCCGAGCAAATTCTGAGGGATGCTGGGCCAAAAATGATTTCTACCTCATCTGGAAGATTTCAATATCCTTCATCTTTAGATATACCAAAACAGTCACAGCCTACTTCTCCTTCTGCTAATCCACAACCTAAGGAAGAAAAAGAGGAACTAGATTTGTCTTTCCTTATCCCTGTTACTCAGCTTGATAATTTTCAAGTTTTCACAAATCCTTTATCATTTGAGAAAGTTAAAACTGAGTTTTGACATTCAAAGATTTTTTTATTAAAAACCCAAGTTTCACCTTACACTCCTCTCACAAGTAGGATCCCACTTCATCATCTTAAATTCAGTAGTTCATCTTCTTCATCAAGCCAATCTAGCCCAAAAATGGTTTCCCAACCTCTTGATTATATGGATTGAATAGTGGCTACAAGGTATGCCCCATTGGTATTTCCTCATCCCCTTCATGTTCTTCCTCGGGGAGATTATAAAAAATATCTCCCTAGGTTTAATGGTCAGGGTGAGGTAACAGCAAAGGAACATTGGAATGCATTTTTCAATTATGTTGACAATCAGAATATTGAAGCTAAGGACATTTGGATGCGGATGTTCGTTCAAAGTCTGGAAGGAGAGGTCAGAAAATGGTTCAGAGAATTACCCTGTAGGATCCATAGATGGGATAGAATCATTAGAAGAGGTGTTCATGAAACAGTGGGGGGATACAAAAGACTACCTTTATAACATCACTGCATTTGGGGCTTTGAAAAAGAAGAAAAATGAATCAGTTGTAGACTTTTCAAATCACTTCAATAAGATGTATAGTAAGATACCAGCTGAAATAAATCCTTTTCAGACATCAACAAAACTCATGTATGCTAATTCATTTCATTCTGAGTTTTCTTTGCTATTAAGAGAAAGAAGGTCTGTAACTTCGTTGAATATGCAGGAAGTTGTATTAGAAGTTGAATCAAATATGTTGGCATCTAGTAAGCTTAAAGAACAATCAGAATACCAAGATCAGGATAAAAAGGTTAAAAAGAAATGATTCCATCAACTTCTATAGGGAAATCATCATATAAAATGGATGAAATGACTAAGATAATTAAAAATTTGTCTGCAAAATTCAACAAGCTGGAAATGGATAAAAATCAAAATATACCTTTGCAAGAAGGAAATCCAAATCAATTTGGACATCCTTTTGTTCCAATAGTCTTACCCAGGTAAAGAAAGAATAACGACATTCAAAGAGAAAGGAAATATAATGAGGATTAGAGAATTCATCCCCCTTTCCAAAATAATTTGTTGAATGAAGAAGAGGAGGTTGAGGAGTTAGAATATGAGGATTTAGATCAGAATATTAATCATCTTGAAGAAGAGTCATCTGAAAGTTTTCTTACTCAAACTCATTATAAACATTCTAAATATTTTAATGATCTCAGCTATATATTTCCAACTAATATTTATCAAGTAGAGCCAAAAAAGTCTTATTATCTAAGGTATGGTGCTAAGCAAGTTGCTCAAATCCCTAAAAAGAAAGTAGCTACTCCTATCAAACAATGGCTTGATCCATCATTGGAAAGGAAATAGAACCAAAGGGTTAATAAGTCCAAACTCACCGAGTTAGAAGAAACCAATAAGAATAATCAGGGTTTCAATTTTGAAAATGAGTTGAGTAAAGTCAAGATTCCTGTCCCATTAACAGAGTTGATGAAAATACCTTCATTTAGAGATCCTTCTTACAGAATGTTGAAATCACAAGCTAATGAAATTCCTTCTGATATTATAAACCTACAAGATGAGCATCCCACCATCATTGTTGGTTATTCCTTACTTGGCAAAGTTGAAAATAAGTCAGATTTACGTCCTCCTTTCAATATTACCTTAACGGTTCATTAGCAGATGCTACATAACTGTTTACTAGACTCTAAAGCTTCTCGTAATCTTATGCCCAAAGCTATCATGGAAGCCCTAGGTCTAAGCATTACTAAACCTTATCATGACTTGTTCTCTTTTGATTCAAGAGCAATTAAGTGTTTAGGAGTGATCAAATATCTTGTTGTTAATGTTACACAATTACCAATGAAGAGTGTTATTATGGATGTGGTTGTTGCTGATATATCACCTAAGTTTGGCATGTTACTATCAAGATCCTGGAAAAAAAGAATAGGGGGTAATTTGCAGATGGATTTGTCCTATGCTACTATTTCAATTTTTGGAGGAGAGCGGCACATGAGTTTATATAGAGAAGTACAGTTATCTTATTTAGTAAGTGATAGCAATAATCCAACAAATCGCCCAATCTATGCTATGGAAGAATATATAGGGTCTTGTATGTTTCATTTGAGTAATGAAGATAAAACTGGTGTTCTGCAAATGGAAAAGGAAGTACCAATTCAACATAGTGCTGAAAAACAGGATGAATTATGGCACATGTACTTTGATGGTTCTTCATCTAAAGAAGGAGAAGAAACTAGAATTGTTCTCATTTCTCCATGAGGGGAAATTATTTGTCTCATGTATAAATTGGAATTCCAGACAACTAAGAATACAGCAAAATATTAAGCATTAGTACTGGGACTTAGAGCTGCAAAGGATTTGGGAATTCAACAGTTGGTTGTTTTTGGAGACTCCGAGTTAGCGGTTCAGCAGGTCATAAATGTTTATCAAGTAAAGCAATAGTTGTTAAAAATTTATAGAAATGAAGTATGGGATATGTTGGATCATTTCTTTTCAACATTTAATATTTATTTCATTCCTAGAGATCAAAATCAAACAACAGACTCTTTGGCTCTAGTAGCAACATTTTTCAAAGTCCCGCAACACACTCAGCTCAGATACCCAATTGAAGTTAGGCACGGGCCTTCAATACCTAATAACATAAAACATTGGAGGGTGTCTCAGGATGCTCGGGAAATCAAGAAGTTTTTTGAATTAACAGGTGAGTTTTCTACCTCTCGGATTGATGAAGAGATGTGGATGTGGATGAATTTCCATATTTTACAGAACATTCGATTGTTAATCATAAGATTATTGAAGTCAAGGTAAATTTCATTCCAAAGGGTTTGGTTCCTCTAGAAAGGTTGTTTTTAAAAGATGATACTTGCAAAATCGACTGTGCAATCTTCTGAAGAAAATGTTAGTAGTTATAACATTGGAACTGAAAGTCAACCTAAGATCATTAAAATTTCCAAGCTACTGTCAGAAGAGAATAAAAGGAAGTTTATCAGTATGTTAAAATATTTTGTAAACATATTTTCTTGGTCATATGAGGATCTTAAGACATATGATACTAGCATAATTCAACATAAGATTCCTTTGAAACATGATACCAGACCCTTCTATCGGAAACTCAGAAGAATCAATCCAGTATTGTTACCAGTTATTGAAAAGGAGGTGAAAATGTTATTAGATGCAAAAATTATAGTACATTTTTGGTATTCGACTTGGATTGCAAATCTGGTTCCTGTTCGAAAGAAAAATGGTGAGATAAGGTTATGTGTTGATTTTTATAATCTGAACAGATCTTCTTTAAAAGATAATTACCCCATGCCTAAGATAGATCAGATATTGAAAAGGGTAGTTGGTGCTCAAAGAATATCAATGATAGATGGATTTTCAGGATACAACCAAATTGTTGTTCATCCAGAAGACGGGGAAAAAATTGCTTTTACTACCCCCTGGGGAACTTTTATCTACGATAAAATGTCGTTTGCTTTAATGAACGAAGGTGCAACCTTTCAAAGGGCTATGGACATAGCATTTGTTGGTGAAAGGGAGAAATTTGTGCTGATTTACCTGGATGACATAGCAGTGTTTCCAGATTCAAATGAAATTCATCTTAAGCATCTTGAACAAACCTTTCTGAAATGCAAAAAAATTGGTTTTTCCATGAACCCAAAGAAATCTCATTTTTCCATGCAGGAAGGAAAACTTCTTGGTCATATTGTCTCAGCTGATGGAATTAAAATTGACCTAGAATGTGTAAAATCAATTCTGAAAATTACTATTCCGAGGAATAAAAAAGATATCCAGTCCTTTATTGGGAAAATTAATTTTCTTAGATGGTTTATTCCCAATTTTGCAGAAATTGTTAAGAAAATAACTAAGATGCTGAGAAAATATCAAGAAGTAAAATGGACTCTAGAAGCAAGGTTATATTTTGAAAGAATAAAACAAGCTCTCACAGAAGCACCGGTTTTGGTAAGCCCTGACTTTTCCAAAGACTTCATTATATTTTCTTTTTCTTTTGAAGATAGTATAGCAGTGATACTATTGCAAAAGAATTCAAAAGGTATTGAACAACCTATTTCATTCTCCAGTAAAATCTTAAGGGACTTAGAACTCAAGTATAACACTTTGGAGAAGCAGGCTTATGCACTTGTTAAAGCGCTTAAGTTTTTCAGAATTTACTTATTGCATTCAAAAATTTTAGCATATGCTCCTAATGCAGTAGTAAAGGAGATATTAACACAACCTAACTCTAAAGGGAAAAGAGATCATTGGATAACAAAAATAATGGAATATGATGTTGAGATCAAGCCAGCCAAACTTGTTAAAGGCCAAGGTTTGGGTAAGTTGCTTACAAATTCCAATTGCCAAGCATTAGGATTGAATGTTGTATTAATGAATTACTTGAAGAAGCAAAATCTTAGCATGAAAGGGAAAAGCAACAGATTTTTCAGAAGTATGTTGACTCAGCTTGGTACAGTGATATAGTATATTTTCTTTTATTTCTACAATCTCCACCAAATTTAGATACAGGAAAATTCAGATCCTTAAAGTTGAAAGCCATCATTTTTTGTATTTCTGAACACAATCTATTTTGGAAAGATCGTGTAGGTATTCTTCTCAGTGTGTTGATGAGGAAGAGGTCGATGCTATTACAACTTAAATGCATGAAGGATTTTGTGGTGGGCACCGTTATTAGAAGGCCATGGCCTTTAAAATTTTGCAAGCAGGCTATTATTGGCCAAAGATATTTTCAAATGTTTTTTCCCGTGTAAGAGCTTGTGTTGAATGCCATAAGTTTTCAGGCAAGCAAAAAATGATTTCTTTGCCTCTCAAACCTATCTTAGTTGAAGCCCCTTTTCAGTAGTGGGGGTTAGATTTCATAGGATAAATCAATCCACATTCCAGTAGTCAACACAAATATATTCTAACAGCTACTGATTTCTTTACAAAATGGGTAGAGGAAATTCCTACCAGAAGAGCAACTGAGCAAGTCATAATAAATTTTTTGGAGGAAAACATTTTGAGTAGGTTTGGTTGCCCGAGAAAGCTCATCACAGACAATGTTGTTGCTTTCAAGTCTCAAGATATGGTATATTTCTGTGAAAAACATGGAATTCTTTTGAAACATTTGAAACTCCATATTTCCCACAAGGTAAAGGTTTGGCAGAGTCCACAAACAAGAACATTGTGAACAATATTAAGAAACTTTTGTCACAGAACAAGAAAGCATGGGATAGTAAGTTGAAATATGCTCTTTGGGCCGATCATATCACTAAAAAGAAGGCTATTGGTACCTCTCCTTTCCAGCTTGTATATGGAACTGGGGCAATTTTTCCTATACAACTGGGTCTTCCTGTCATGAAATTTATGCAAGATAGTCTTGAAGAACCAAATGAGGTACAATGGAGAATTTTTCATATGATTGAACTACAGCAGGAAAGAGAGATGCTCACTGAAAAAGATCAGGTATATAAAGATAAAATAAAACATAAGTTTGATAAAAAAAGATCAAAGAAGATAATTTTGTGCTTAGATGGGATACACGTAGAGATGAGAAATCAAAACATGGAAAGTTTGATCATCTATGGCTAGGACCTTTCAGAATTTTCAGAAGCTTGGGGAAAAATACATCTATTTTATAGAATTTAGAAGGTGATGAGCTATCAGGCCTAGTCAATGGACGTTTTCTGGAGCATTTTTATACCAAGAATGATCTGAGGGATACTCTTCACATTGTAAATACCGATGAGTTTCAAATTTGTTCAAATAAGACTCCATCCCAATGGATTAGTGTTGGAGGAGCTAATCAGTAAGCTGACTAAAACGGTAAGCTGACTAGAACGATAAGCCGACTAAGTCAATCAGTCGACTAATTAGAGATTAGGTCAGCCATATAAGGTCATGTCGATTGACCGAACCGACAGGTAGTTATTTGTAACTGTTTTTTCATTCATATATATTAGGCTGTTGAGCCAGATGAGAACTTGGTTCAGTTCTATGTATTGTATGGACCCTTTCACTATAACATAATCTGTTATTCTACCTATGTGTTCTTGTCTCTTGTTTCTGATATGTCTGTATGCTTTAATGTGTATTATTGGTAACCCTATGTGATCTGTGAGATTACAACATTGGTTCCGTTGCCGGTAGTACATATATAAGATGAATACAAGTAGATGATATCACAACGGGAGATTAAGGACTGGTGGGAGTGTAAGATAGCAAACTACTTGCAGAATTACGCGTGGAGAAACAGATTAACGACTGCTCAAGCAAAGGAAAGATTCTTTACTGAAACTTCTAGATGAAAAAGTTGAAAGCGACTAAAGACCAACAGCTGCTAGAGAAACTGATTCAAGAAGGAAGAACAAACCTGTCGGAGTGGTTTGAAAATATCACCAACGAATTCTGCGAGGAGCAAGCTATAGAAGAAAGAACTTCGGTGGAAACCATTTAGAAGAAATTCTATACAGACTTTACCGAGCAATTCCTATGCTCCTTGCCGACCTTGCTGTTCAAATTCCTGATAGAGAAAGGAGTGGGTCATATCATTGAACCTCGTCCATCACTACGTGGACTTCCATCAAACCCTAATTGGGCACAGAAATAGAGGAACTGGGAGAAATTCATTGCAGAAAGGGAGTGGGAATACTTCCTAAGCAAGTAAACAGAACTATCTGAGCTTTCTAAAGCATCGGGTAGGCTATGGGGGGGTAGCTGGTCATATGTCGAGGTAAAGTGGAGAGGATTCTAGTTGACTAAAAGAGATACCATCACCAGCAATGAAAATTCAGCCTAAAAAGGAAATCGAAAGGACAGTGTCACACAAAGGTACGACGGATTTACAGAAAATAGAGAGAGAGAAGAGGCTAAAAAGAAGGGAAGAAAGAAGAGAAAGAGCTATAGCACTACAAAGAGGAATGAGTCATAGATAAGACCTCTATCTCCAAAAAATCTAAGTACCAATATGCAAGCCATTGTCGAAGAATATTTAAGACTAAGAGCTGGTGAGTTTGGTATATGGAGCCAACTAGATGACGAGATAAACAATGATAGTCATCTACTTATCCGTCGACCAGAAGAAGGAAATTGGGTCATGCTTCAAGTGTACCCCTCCAACTGAAGTATCCACTTACTCTAACCTACACATGAAGGATCACCCCCCCTTCCAAATACATCTTTAGAGAATACAGAAAAATCGGACCTGTAGACAAATAATTGCAGTTGGACATCGACACGAGAAGTCGACCCCGACTGACTGCTTATCAGAGAAGAAACGACAAATAAAACAACCGACGGGAACGAGAGTTCCATCAACAATAGTTCTACACGAAGAAATAAGCAAAACATCCCACTACCCCCACCACCGCCACATCCTGAAGAAGACAGTGACAGCGAATCTGACATGGGTTTTGGGTCAACGCACATCCCTCTATATGAGGGTGATGAGGACCCTAGATGACATTGGTTCGTCTATGAGTTGACATGGGAGGCAAACCAAGTCACAGATGAAGATAGAAAGATGGCGCAGTTCACTAGTGCCTTGAGTAAAAGAGCATTAACATGGTATATGACCTTTTCTGAAAGAACCCCTCAAGCAACTAAAGCAGAATTCAAAGCGCAATTTTTGTTGTTCTTTAAAACTCCAGATGCAAAACATCTGGCAACTAAGAAATTGAAAACAACATCACAAAAGCCAGGGGAAACTGTCTGTGACTACGAAAAACGCTGGAAAGACCTCCTTAGCCAATTGGATTATGTAATTGATGAGCAACTATTGATCCATTGGTTTCTTGCAGGTCTATCACAGAAAAAAATATTCGTCACATAATTCTGGAGACGTTCAAAACATATGAAGATGCGCTTACTAAATCCCTACAAGTAGAGATGGATGAAGATATTCCAGCATACCCCACATATCATAGACTATAGGAACAGCTCAAGATCATGTATAAATATTTAAAAGAGCTAAAACTTAAGAGTCGGGACATCTAGTGCATGAAATGCTCAACGGTTGGACACTCAAAAGATAACTGTCGATAGGATATCAACCGACAGGACGTTTGATTTGTGCAAACAAATTGTTTTTGTGACATTTGCCAAGAACATGGAGAACACACAACAAAAGATTTCCCATTTAAAATGAAAAACGGTAAAGCATCTTGGTGTGCTATCTATGAAATGAAGAGTCACACCACGGCCAACTTCCACTTAAACCTAAAAAATTGACAAAACTACCAGGCAGTCTACCAGACAAACGCAGTCACGTAGAACAATGATAAACGAAAAAATGCGTAAAATGATCAAAATAATAAAAGGTACAAGGGTCGTCAGTATGAGCATCGATTCAACAACTGATGTGGAGGATATGGAGGTCGAGGTCAATTCTCAGGGAATCACGACAACCGACCACGTCGGCTCGTCCAATGTTTCACATGCTACAAAGAAGGACACCGATATGCAGACTATCCATACAAGGAAAGAACTGACTTAAAATTCTGTACTAGTTGTGGAATAGGGGATCACTCATTAGAGGATTGCCCTACTATGCTTGATAAAATAAATAAAAAGAAAAATGTTAATGTCTTGTCATGCGTGCAAAAACATGATATAATCAATACAAAGAATCTGCATATAGTAACCCGACAAGGGACAAAAATTGGGAACGATAATCCATGAATAATCAAAATAAAAGAAAAGAATGATTATCCTAACCCAGCTAAACAAAAACAACTGTATAAAGATGCAACAAACATATTTAAAGAATTTGCCCGACAAGAAGAAGCTGATGACAATCGACAAAGCACAATTAAAGAACTAATACGTTTAGTGCAAACTGATAAAATGGTGTCTCAATTCATTGACCTTTTGTATAAAATAAAAAACAACAACAATACGGAAAAACAAACAAAAAATATATGCAGTCTAAACCAAAAGGACAAAAGTGATGCCGACCCACTTGTCAACCTAGAAATTGAAGGATACCATTTCCGACAAGTTGTGCTCAATTTCGGGTCACAGGTAAATATTATGACTCGAGACACTTGGGAACAATTAGATATACCTCGACTATACGAGTTAGGAATATACCTGCAATTAGCCGATCAAGGTCTAATTGAACCTATCGGAGTGTGTAGAGATGTCGATACAACCATAAAAGGAATATCGACCAAAGTTGACTTTGAAATTATTGACCCAAAGGAAGGAGCCAGTTCCTTCCCAACATTAGTAGGTCGACCTTGGGGAAGAAAAATGAAAGCATCGATATCCTTAGACAAGGAAAGAATAAAACTAAAAGGAAATGGCCAAAAAGTCATAGTACCTATTCATCCATCCCAAGGAGAACCTTGGATAGAACCTATTGATGAAGAAGTTGACATCCGGCAACTATATTAGATACAAAACAATGAAGATTACATAGAACCTAATGTCTATGGTGAATTTCACTTAGGCAATCAAGATTCAGTAGGATACAATTCAGACGCAAAATTATATGATTGGGAAGTCAAGAACTATGGAACACAAGAAAGAGGTTGCTGGACTATTCAAAAAGTGCAGAAAAAACCAATCCAACAGTGCTTCTTGGTGTCCATCATCCCAAAAATATTTGAAAAGAAAACTAGGGAATATCCTACCCTAAAACCAGCAAATGTAAATAGTACACAAATACCAAGGTACAAAGAAAGAGAATCACCAGTTATGCATATAGAGCAAGTATCAAGAAACATTGGTGAACATGGCCGACTACAAAGCTTAGTGGAAACTTTCACAGGACAAGCTGCTAGATGGTGGGATACCCATCAATCAAGACTACAGACATGGACAACAGCTTCAACCTTCTTCATAGAAAGATTTGGAGGAAAAAAGTTAACCAATCAAGCCCAAATACCTATATTCATCTAGGGGCAAGATCCAGAAGACCACATAAGGACATGTGAAAAAGAATGGAAAAGACTTGGGTATAAGGATGAACGTACATGGCCACACCTGTTTCCATCAACGCTCTTGGACTTACCAAACAAATGGTACAAAATGGAAGAAGCTCGAGGTGAAACATTCCTATGGCATGAACTCAAAGAGAATTTTATCAAAGATTTCAACTTTATACCACAAGACGATAATTTGGTCGAAATAGCAAAACAAATCAAAACATTTATACAACCGACCGAAAACAAAACCCTAGAATACGACCAACCGACAATAAACTACAATAATATACAAACCGAGACAATACCACAGTCAACAAGACTACAGATGGAAAATGAAAATATGGAAGGGAAAAGCTTTAGATGGAAATCAAACCATGTCGAAACAACAAAAGCAATTCGCACAATGCTCAAAGTCGAGAAAACCGACAATGAAGACACCGACCGAATAACTGCAGCAGATTTTCCTGCCACATTTTCACAGTTTAAAGAAGGGATCCAACCAATCAATGAAGCCAAAGCACTAGAATGGCTAGATGCTAAAGTCAAAACTAAAGAATTCGACATCTCAAGTGATGATCGACCAAAAATGGAAAAAAATTGGAGACTACTAGAGTGAAGAACAAACAACATAAATAGTGAACTTATTAAAATAATTTCAGGATGTATTTTCCATAGATTACAAAGATCTCAAAGGTTTAGTCCATGAAATGGGTGAAATGAAGATCGACATTAAAATTGATGTCTGACCTGTAAAGAAAAGACCATATAAGCTAGCTCATAAATACAAAGAGATAGTCAAGAAGGAGATTGATAATATGCTTGCAGCAGGTATTATCTACCCTATCGACCAATCAGAATGGGAAAGTCCAATGGTTGTTCAACCAAAGAAACACGATCCAACCAATCTAACGATCTGTTTTGACTTCATAGAGATAAATAAAGTTACATTAACAGACCCATTTCCAACTCCTTATGCAGATGAAATCTTAAATGAGGTTGCAGGACATTAATGCTATTTGTTTACAGATGGATTCTCAAGTTACAACCAAGTACCAATAGCCAAAGAAGATCAGAAAAAGACAACATCCGTATGTAAATTTGGCTCATTTGCTTACAAGGTTATGCCTTTTGGATTAAAAAATGCACCTGCAGTATTTTCAAGAATTGTGGTCAAAACATTTCAGGAATATATTTACAAAACAATGGCGGTATACTTCGATGATTGGACAATATACTCTATGCTAAAGGATCACTGCAAATGGATAAGGCTTATGTTGGAACGATTCTGACAAATCCGGCTATCTTTGAACATCAAGAAGTGCATATTTCTGACCCCTATAGGGATACTATTATGACACATCATCTGCAAAGAAGGTATTAAGGTCGACTTCGGAAAAATAAAAATTATCCTTGACTTAAAACCGGTGGTGAACCCAAAACAAGTCAGGGTATTACTTGGTCATACAGGATATTACAGAAAATTCATAAGATACTATTCAGATATGACCTACCCACTGGAAGAACTATTAAGAGAAGATCAGGAATTCGACTGGATATAGGAATGCAACATATAATTTGAAACACTAAAACGAAAACTAGTCAAAGCACCCATTCTAAACTGGTCGACTAAATTCCATGTACACATCGATGCATCAATCCTAGCAATAGGAGCAATCCTAACTCAACCAGGAGACGATGGAATGGACTATCCTATAGTTTACAATAGCATAAAATTAAATAAAGTTGAAAGAAACTATTCTAAAACAGAAAGAGAAGCATTAGGAATGGTCTTTGCACTACAGAAATATCGACACTACCTACTAGCTAATCCGTTTATATTTTATACCGACCACCAAGCACTAAAATACCTCGTAAATAAGCCCTTACACCATGGGAGAATTTGTCGATGGCTACTTCTATTCCAAGAATTTGAATTCGAAGTCATTGTCAGAACAGGAAAATTAAATGTCGGTCTTGACCACTTATCCCGAATCGACACAGGAGAGGAACCGACAGGATTCAAAGACAACTTACCGGATGCACATTTATTTTGAATAGAAGCAGTCCCGGTAGAATTAGAGGAAATAGCTCAGTTTTTAGAAAATGGACAAGCACCAGAAGGCATGAGTATGAAGAAGAGACAAATCTTAGCCATGAAAGCTGCACCATATAGTCTCATAAATGGATTCTTATATAAAATGGGCTTGGACGACATCCTCAGAAGGTGTGTACTAGAACATGAAAGAAATAATATTATGTATAAATAACATTATGGACCTGTGGGAGGACATTTTCAAGCAGACACAACTGCCAAGAAAATCCAACAATCAGGATTATGGTGGCCGACACTTCACAAAGACTGTAAAACGTTTGTAATCCAATGTGACAAATGTCAACGTCTAGGTCGACCTCTGCCTAGTACAGAAATTCCCTTGATATAAATAAACCCAAGTTTGACATTTGAAAATTGGTCTATTGACTTCATAGGACTATTTCTCATACCAACAAAAAGAACAAGAGAAAGGTACATAATAACTGCATTTGAGTATGTAACCAAATGGGCAGAGGCAGAACCAGTCGACACATGTTCCAGCGAGATAGCTGCTAAGTTTATCTATTACCATATTTGGATGTCCAATAACCCTAATCAGTGACCAGGGATCACACTTTATTAATAAAACTATTAAAACACTAACAGATCAGTTCCAAATTGACCACCGATGGAGTACAGATTACCACCCTCAGTCGAATGGAGCAATTGATGCATTTAACAAAACATTAACAAAAGGTTTAACAAAAATATGTAACACCGACAAATACGACTGGGACGAAAAGATACCTACAGTACTATGGGAGTATAGAACAACATACAATCATTCAACTAACCAAACACCGTTTCGACTAGTTTATGGACAAGAAGCAGTAGTTCCACTACATTTTTTACAAAAGACACCTATTATTGCAGAGATTTTACATGTATATGTCGAACAAGGAAGGAGGGACTGACTGATGCAATTAAGTAAGCTTGAAGAACACCGACTGATCACTTTACAGCATCAAAAAATCCAGAAACAACAACAAAAGGCATGGCACAGTCATAACATCAAAAACAAAAACCTATCGATAGGGGACCTTGCCTTATTATACAACAGTCGAGTAAAAGGGAAACCCAAAAAGCTACATATAGAGTGGATGGGACCCTCCGTTGTCGAAGAAATTCATGCCAATGGATCAATCTGACTAAGGACGTTACAAGGCATAGTATTTCGGAAACTTGTTAATGGTACCCAACTAAAACGGTACAAAAATTAAAACAAGTTAAAAAAAAAGCATATAATGACCATAATGGTTAAACAAAAACTATAAAAATATGAAAAAAAATCTAAACATAAACAAAACAAAACTAATCAATATGACAGGGAATCCACACTTCGACAGCCGACAGCACACCCATCGACATACCACCATCGACCGCTCACATGATCGACATCGACCAACAACCCAGAAGGTCACATCATTCCTTCATGACTATGAGCGCCAAAATCAAATCACCATTAACACAAACTCAAGTGCTCACACTGGACCATCACTTCCTCCATTAATACACCCATCGACAAAAATGTCAAATGCATCAACTATAAATACTAGACCGCAAGAGGATCATGTACAGTATTTCAAATAGAGAGAGAAACTTAGCAAACAAAAGACTGAAAACCAAGAATTCCGAAGTAAAGTCGAACAGAAAGCCGATAAAATGGCACCAAAACAAACCAGAGCTGCAGCCAAGACTAAGGAACTACAAGCTGCTGAGACCCCATTAATGAGGGGACTAAGAAACATAAAGAACGCAAAGGTTTAGGAGACCTCATGGGCAAAAACATCGGCTGAGATCAAGGAATGGGCCTATGTCGACAAGAAACCAACCCCATCCACAGAGAAAATAAACCACAGTACTATCATGAACTACATGAACACACCGTTCATGGCTAGTTTTGGAGGTACAAAGGAAACATTAGTTAAATTCATCATAAGCGGATACCACGATGGTAGATTTTACTTCAACAAGCCATTCGACATCTCTGGCGAAGTAATATATAAATTGACTGGTTTATCCAACCAAGGTGACCCAGTACCAGTCAGCATAAAAGAAGGGATGGTAGAGCAACTAACTGGATCACCATCAGGCAAGAACTCCAAAGGGCTAATGATTAGCCAAATACAAGCCCAAACGCCACAAATTGTGGCTAAAATCATAGCAATAGGGCTTACACCCACAGGTTGAGGAAGCGACCTAAAACTAGATATGCTAGAGGCAGTGGATACCATTACCGACACAGGAAAAATCTACAGATGGGTTGAGTACCTCGTCGACATGCTCAAAGGCATCTGTGAGAAATGGCAAGATTCGGGAGGGATTATAAGGTTCCCATCCCTTATAATACGGATAGTAATGTACTACTTGTGCCCTGTTGGGGACAAGCAGTTCCAAGAACCCACAATATTCCATATGTGGCGATTCAAACCATTTTCCCAGACTGAAACAATGAAAGAACTAGCAAAAGGCAAGGTGTTGTTGGAAAACTGGTTCCAACAGCTTAAAATCTAGACGACCAGATGGAGGGTGCCCCAGAACATCCTACAAAGTCTGCCCAAAACTGTGCACATACAACTAGAACTTGACCATACCATGATGTGGTATATGCAGGGCGCTAAGGAAAAAGTGAAGACACTCGACTACTACCCAACAGTTGAACAGATCTTTCGAGAGCTAGCTTGATAGTCTGGCACTTAACTATCCATACCAGCAAAGGTCAAGGAGGAAACCCTAGCAATAGAGGAGTCGTTAACAGACCAAGAAAAAGAAGAAGATTATGAACTCTGGTTATACATCAGCACATTTGTGTCGGAGGAAACACCAACAGAAGACACTAGTTGACTGCAAATTATAATCATACCAACGACAGCTAAAAGGGAAAGAACACAGACAGAACAACAGGTAACCAATCCAACTGAGGAAAACGTCGGTCCAACTCAACAACAAGGGGGAGAAGAAGGACAAGGGGATGACATGGAAGCTAAAAACCCCGAGTATGCTATAACCAAAGAAAACATCCGCAAACTATTGAAGGAAATAGAAACCTCAAGGAAGAGGAAAAGAATTTAGGAGCAGGAGCAGGGGAAGGGGAAGCGCAAGCTTATCATCGTGGAATCATAGAAAGATGAAGATGAATTAGCAACAATGGAAGTCGGCATCATCGAAAACACTGTAGCAAACAAAGTTCTGGTGGAAGCACAGTTCCAAAAATTTGTCGAAGCAAGAGCATAGCAAGGTTGGCCAAAAAAGGTAAAGAGCACAAATACCTCAACGACCGAAAATGTTGTCGACTTAGTATCAACACCTCCACCCCCGTCTCCGACTCAAATCACACAGGAATAAATCCCAAAGCTTCCTTCCATAAGCCCAATCGACATATGCAAAAATTCTATGCCGAAAATTTTGAAGGAGAGGTTCGATCAAGATATAGATTTCCAAGCATGCATCGAAAAAATTCTTGAACTACTTACCTCTGTACAAAAGATTACCACCAAGTGCCCCCTGTTTGAGATTGGTGGATCTAGACAGCGCATTCCTCAACCTGGCCAAGCACCCCAGAGTCCAAGGATTGTGGCAATTTTGAGTTCTACATTTGTAAGGAGCCCCGACAAGACAGCTGAAGTTGTCACAAGTTGAACTACATCCCTCACCCCAACTGACATCACAACATTTTGACCAGCTAATGAACCAGCCAGAAATCAAGAGGAAGAGAACATGGATGAAATCAGTCGAGAGATTGACGACCTGTTCTCTGACAACTCAGAGGGTTCACCTCCACAAATTGACGACTCGACAAATGACCACATCCCCACCACTCCAATCACACCTGAACATTCACCATCACCATCACCACCACCACCCTCCAACTCAGAACCTGCAACCAAACCAGCTACACCTGAACCACCTCTGTCGCAACCATCAGTACCAACAACATCTGTATCTGGACCCTCTGTACAAAATCAACTAGATGCACACCCAGCTGCAGCACTCATCCTGCAGACCTGACCAGAAGCTCCCCTAACCACTGGAAGCCGACAACTAGACAACCCATTGCCGAAAAATCTAACTCTTACAGGTACACAAGTGCAACAGCAAGCAGAACAACAGAAGCACAAAAGGAAGAGAGACAACAAGAAGAGGGACCATCAAGCCCAAGCGACAATGGTCCACATCAATCAACTTGGGTCAACCACTGCAGCCGACGCAACCAAGCTGAAGGATGGAGAGTTGGAACAACTCTTGGAAACCCTGGCTATCGAAACAAAAACAAGGAGCCAGAATAGACGCAAGGAGCTAGACGAAAATGAAAGCGAACAAGTCGAGTTCCTAAACAAATGCAAAAAACTTGTGCAATCTGTGATACCAATACCAACAGAGGTTGACGCCGACAAGCCGCTAGAGAAATATTATCAGCTGTTTGAGAACGTGGTGTCGGCACTACAGACACAGATGCAGAACACAAGAGAAGAGCAAAAACAAGAAACAACCAGATTACTAATGCAACAGCAGACAGCTTTCTCTAAAGCATACAAAGTGCTTCAAGATCACATGGATGAGTCGGTCATAACAGAAGGGGTACTACGAGGTTGGCCTGCTTATTATGGGAAAGTCTTCCAGCAGACCCGATAGACCCAACAAGAAATCCAAGCACTCGAGAAGAGAAATAGCACGGAAGAAGCACTTAGAAGCACAATCAAAGATCAAATCATGCTAGAAATAGCAAACTATAGAAGCTTGAGTGACAAGCACACCAATGGGTGCAGCAAGCAATCCTGAGCTTGGACAAATTAGACATCATCTGCCCGCAGATGAAAAGACTTTTTGAGACGGTAGAAGAGAAGGACCAGTTTATGGGTCCCAAAATGGAAAGGATAGAATACCTCTCCATTCAAGAGAAGACGTCGACACTATCAATCCTTACAAAATTAACCATCGACATCCAAAAAATACTGCAAAGTTGGATGGAATTCCAACATCAGCTGGCAGTGACAATAGAAGCAATTGTGGGAGATGTTGGAGGAGCTAGTCGGTAAGTCGACTAGAATGGTAAGCCGACTAGAATGATAAGCCGACTAATTAGAGATTAGGTCGGCCATATAAGGTCGTGTCGGTTGACCGAACTGACAGTTAGTTATTTGTAATTGTTTTGTCATTCATATATATTAGGTTGTTGAGCCAGATGAGAACTTGGTTCAGTTCTATGTATTGTATGGACCCTTTCACTATAATATAATCTATTATTCTACCTATGTGTTCTTGTCTCGTCTCTGATATGTATGTATGCTTTAATGTGTATTATTGGTAACCCTATGTGATCTATGAGATTACAACAATTAGTAGCAGTTATGAGTTCGGGTTGACAGGAAATAATGGCACTTGGTCTACATTTCTTGGAAAATCATAGGGAAATGCCATCCCTAGAGGGAGTCGATGTTAGTACTAGGTCTGTCAACTATTTTCCTTAGGTATACCTTCTACCTTAGGCAATTTTATTTCCCTTGTTTTTCTTTTTCTCTTATGTTTGGGTTGTTTTGATTTCGTTTTAAATATATTTTGGCATTAAAGAAATATGTTAGTTTAGACTTAAGCTCCTAGTAGATTAATAAAGTGATTATTCATATATTAAAATAAATGTGAGATTAAGGTGAAATATTTCACATCCTATGTTTTAATGCAAACTGGTAGCGCATTTCATCATTCATACACATGCGTGCTACTAGATTTCCAAGTTAGGGTTATGTGCAGGTTTTCAAGCCCTATCAAATAATGATGTAGCTGTTTAGTTTTTGGGACTTGTTCCAGCTAACAAGCCGACAGTTGGCTCTGAATTACACCTGGAAGAGCAACAGTACTGATCCATGTTCAAATATCATGTCGAACTCAATGCTATGTACCTTATCAATTTGGTATGAAATGACGATTGATCTCCAAATAGGGGTTCTCATGTTTTCTTCTGAGATGTTTGTTTCTAGTATTTTGTCTACAACTTCGAATTCATTCATGGATTCAGATAAGAAACCTCATTCCAGTGGTAATGTACTTAGAATTGAACCCAAAAATATTGAATGGATGAGTAAATTTCCATTAGCTACTGCAAAGTTGAAAGAAGCAAGCTCGTACACCTTATGTGAGAAAATTGGAGGTTACGAAGTCTTTCTGTCAGAATTTTAAGGGTTTGGTGGTGAACGTTGGTGGGTTCAAGTTTCCAGTAACAGAGGAATCCATTGCACAAGCTATTGGCATCGCTCCTAAAGGTGAGATATGGTTTAAAATACAATCAATAGATGAATACTATGAACAATTTCTTCTACCTGCACATAGAAACCCTGATTGGAGCCAAGGGATTCAAAGGACCTTTTTATTTGAAGAATGGCATGACATTTTGGAGATCATCCAAAGATATGTTACATGCGAGGGGAGGTTCGCCACCATTTACCTCTATCATATTTGTTTTCTTCAGCACATATCAGGTACCAAAAGGTTAAACTTACCCTATTACTTTCTGAAGAGTTTAAGTAAGATGGCTATTAAGGTGCAGAATCATCTTGATTCTTACAGTAACAACATTTTTCATCACAGCTTGGTTAAATTATTAATAGCCAAAGAATTAGAGAAACATGAGAGATCCTGGTCTCATTTTCTATTTTGGTCCGGTTTCAAAATTGAATTTAAGGAATGTGAATAAAGTAAAAGAAAGCAAACCCCTACCAGAAAAAAGGCCGTGAAAATTCCTTCTGATACAGAAGTAGTAAACATGTCAAAACCTCTTTCTAAAAAAGGAATAGAACATCACCACGAAGTTAAAACTCTTAAAGAAGAAATGACTGTTCAGACACCTTCTAATATTAAGCAAGGTAGATTCGAAGATATAGGAATACATGATTTTTAGTCATGTAAACAATCTGTGGTCAAATACAAAGAAATTGGGGTAAGTCGGGAATTAAATCCTTCTCATAATGAATTTCCCATTCCTACAGAAAGCTCATCGAAGCATGTTAAAGTTTATTCAAGGCATAAGACTCGTCCTGTAAACAAATTAAGATTAAATATGAAGGTTGTGTTGAACCCAAATATTAAAAAGAATCAGGTCATAGAAGTGCAGGAGTCATCAGATGATGAGGAAGATGAAAGGGCAAACTTTTGTTGAATCGGCACTAAATATAGTATTGGATAACCATTTGAGCAGAATTTGAAAAGGGTACCAGATCTTGTTCCTGAAAATTGTCCAAATTAGTTTGATAATGAAAAAAACCTACAAGAGAATACAACATCAATAATCTTAGATTTTAAAAGAAGATCTATAGCTGAATTTGAACCTGGTGAACCTTCAAAAGAACAATAAAATATGGATAAATACAGTATTGGAAATGAAGCTTGTGACGATTCAGATATCTTTATGAAAGAATTTGATAAAGATAAACAGAATAAGGAAATTGAGCAATTCAAGCTTCAGAATGAGCATATAAGTCAAATTAATGGTAGTTTGATGCAAGCAAACAAGATGTTGAAACATGATTTGCAAGAGATAAATAAAAATTATTTAGAGTTGGTACAGGTGGTAGAAGAGGCAGTTAAAAGGAGGAAGATAGCAAAGGAACAGAACATTTAGCTTATCAGAGAAAAGAAAGAAATTGAGGAAAGGCTAATTGAAGTCCAAAAAGAATACAACAGGTTACAAAATAAGGCACATGCATTGGATGGGCTAGCTGTGCTGGCTGAAGCTGCTAGGAGACTTTTATTTGATGGTGAAAATTATGTAGAATAGACAAATGTCATAGTCAGTTAATTAGATCTTTAAGTTTGATACTTTTCTATTTTTGGAAATTCAATCCCAAAAAAGTGGATCTGGAAACTTTTTTTTTGGTTTTACCTTTCCTATATATTCTAAAATTTTGTTTGATCAAAGGGAGACACATGAGGGTCGATTTTATGCATGGAACTTGTGTACAGTTCGACATTTATATTACTGTGTAAGGACTTCTTTCCTTAAATGAATGACTATTTTATCTATGGGAGCTAGGTTTACAACTACATATTATTTTAATGTTCTGTGGTTTTGTTTGAACTATGGTTTGCACTTTTTATTTATATGGATGTTTTCTGTATGAATGCATGTGCAGGAAAATGAATATTATTGAGGAAATATGTTTAGAATGTATGTTTGAACACTTGAATTTTATATGATACAGTGCTTGTAAAACTGTTTGTTTCCTCTTTGTATCATTTATGATTTGAACCTATCTCTTATCCTTGAACAATTATTCTTTCTTTTATATTTTGTCCTTATCATGCATATAGTTATCTGATGTTTTCAGATCATTTATTCCTCTGTACATGATTTTGTATTATTGGCTTTTATTGTTATCTGAAAATGAACAAAAAGAAACCATTAAATACTTAGGTTCCTAAACTATGATTCCCTGTAGTCTAGTTGGCATACTTTAGGACAAACATTAAGAATTTCGTAATATGGCTCAAGGGGAGAAATTTAGTACCCCTACATCATTCAATTTCCCTTCATGGTCGGATCAGTGGCAGGGTGCGTGACATGACCAAGATCTACATATGTTCCTTTGGGTAGAGGAATGAAATATAACAGTCTACACTCAGAACAAGATTCCTCATAAGGTGTTCGGGAACAAGACTATCAAGGAGGATTTCACTAGAAAGAAGCCTGATATTGGACACTTTCGCATTTTTGGGTGCCTTACATTTTCTCATGTCTCTTCAAAGAAGAGGATGAAGTTGGAGCCACTGCAGAGAAATGCATATTTTTTGGGTAAAGTGAGACTTCAAAGGCTTATAGAATTTATATTATTTCAGCGAGGAAAAAAGTTGTGAGGCAGAATGTGAAATTCAAAGAGGAGAGATACTTTAGGAAGTCAGATGATTCACCTCCAACAAGGACAGAGATAAAGCAGGAGAAGGAGGCTTCGAAGGATGGTGAGAGATCTACATCACAAAATACAGATCCTCATTCTTATTCAAATCAAACATATGAGAAACAGGAGGCTCCTTCTACATAATAGGTCACATCATGGAAGAGGAAGCCAAGATGGCTTTGACAGACCTTGAAATATGCTCATGAGCATGTGGAGGCTCCTAGGAGGACATTCAAGGAGAGGAAACCGCCAGAAAAGTATATGGAACTTATGTGTGACATTATAGATTTCGAACCTTCCTGTTTTAAAGATGCTTCAAAGCAGTAAGTATGGAAGGATGCCATGGTGGAGGAGTATTCTTCCATTATGAATAATGATGTATAGGATATAATGTCGAGACCAGAAGGTAATCCTATGGTTATTGAGAAGTGGATCTATAAGATCAAGCATGCCACAAATGGTAGTGTGGAGAAATACAAAGAGAGGCTTATGGCCAGAGGGTTCTCATAGATCAAAGAAGTTGATTATGAGAATACCTTTGCACCAATTGTTAGGTACACTTCTATCAAGCCAATTATTTCCATTGCAAAAGAGATGGGATGGAGGATACACCAAAAGGATGTAAAGACCACATTTTTGAATGTAATCATTGAGAAGGAGGTGTACATAAGAAACCTTAGGGATTTGAAGTGAATGGGAGGGATCCCCATGTATCCAGGTTAAAGAAGGCGATGTATGGGCTCAAGCAAGATCCTATACCTTGGTATTCAAGGATTTATTCTTACTTGGAGCAGTTGGGTTTTTTGAAGAGTGAGGTAGACTCCAACCTTTACTACATTCTGGTTGGTGAGGATCCTCTCATTCTTATCTTATATGTAGATTATATATTTCTTAGTGGGTTAGAGAATCTCATCGAGGAGTGCAAGCAAGTTCTTTCTTTCATAGTTCAAGATGAAGGACCTCGAGTTAATGCATTACTTTTTGGGATTGGAGGTGTGGTAGATGATAGGTCATATTTTCCTGGTACAAGGAAATTATGCAGTATATAACTTGAGGAGATTTGAGATGGAGAGTTGCATAGCTATGTCTATGCCCATGAGAACCAACTAGAAGAAACCGGATCCTTCTGAGAATGAGTTGGTTGATCCCAAGTTGTATCGACAGTTGACTGGTTCTTTGGTGTATTTGATCAACACCAAACTAGATATCAGTTTTGTTGTCAACACTCTTAGTCAATTCATGGTTAATCCCAGAAGAGTGCCATGGGTGGAAACAAAATATATGCTCAGGTACCTATGAGGTAAAATGTATTATGGACCGGACTATGTGTAGGAGGATGGAGTCAAATTGGTAGGCTACACAAACTCAAATTGGACAGGCAGTACAGTTGATAGGAAAAGAACCTCAGGGTGATGCTTCAACTTGGGATCAGCACTTGTGTCTTGGTTCATCAGGAAGTAGAAATCAGTGGCATATATTTCTCTAGAGTGTGAGTATATGGAAGCCAGTCAGGTGTGTTGGGAGGCCATGTGGCTTAGCAAGTTACTATTTGGGTTATTTGGTTAGAAGTTGTAGGCGACCATCATTCCCTGTGACAATTAGAGTTTCATCAAAATCTTAGAGAATCAGTGTTCCATAACAGGTCTAAGCACATTGATATCAAGTACCAATTCATTCGAGATTATGTTCAAAGATGAGTTGTGAAGCTTCAGTAAATATCTACAAATGAGCATGTTGTGGACATCATCACGAAATCTTTGTTGAAAGGGAAGTTTGTTTTTTTAGAGATAAGCTAGGAGCGGTGCAAAATACCTTCCTCACTAAGATAGAGTCTTGAGTTATGTAGCTTGGATATGTACTTTTGTAATTTAAGTGTCTAGCCAACATGAAGTTGTCCAAAAGGGGTCTTCTCTAGGCATTAACTTTATTAATATTTAAAGTACTTGTATATTTAACGATAAAGTCACTTAAGTTGTCTCAACGAAAGATTAAGTCACATATGTAGATCTCAAATTATTAAGATTTAATCTTAGCTCTTAATCCTTTTGGAGATCTAGGTTTAGGGTTTTTATCATTGAAGGAATTATAAAAGGAGGTCTAAGAAGGAAAATATACACCCATTGTCTCATTGAGTTGATAGAGAAAGAGAGAGAGTATTGAAGAGGATAAAGGGGAGAAACTTGACAGTGATTCTCAGCAAGGAAGAAAGGGAATCATCTTGGAATCTTTTGCAGGCCATGCAACAATCTTTAAGAGGCGGTACAATAGTCCAAAAGAGGTCGTATAGCAGCAACAAAGTGTCTGTATAGCAACAACAAGAGCAAAGGACCCAAGGGCAAAATTTTGGTGGTTGTATAGGCCCTACAACAAATAGAAATATGTGGTACAATGGCTTGGAGAGATTTTGTGTTAAAATTTGTACTAAGGCAAGTGTTTTTCCACCTCAGGTGCCTAGGGGTGGAAAAATAGTCATGTGATCCTTAGTCGACAAATAGAAATAGGTTGTACAATGGCTTGGAGAGAGTTTTTGTTAAAATGTGTACTAAGGCAAGTGTTTTTCCACCTCAGGTGCCTAGGGGTGGAAAAATAGTCATGTGATCCTTAGTCACTTTATAAAAGTGAGAAGTACTTTATGATAAATAAAGTCACTTTTTTAAAGTATGTCCATGATATTTTTAATTTAACTTTATGAGAAATAAAGTGAGAAAATAATTAAATGTTTCATTAATTATTTAAGTGAAAAGTGCATTAAATTCACTTAATGAGTTTTTTAATAAGCATTTAATCCTAGCTCTAGATCTCATTAATTCAAGATTTAATCTTGATCGTTGATCATAACAGAGGTTTTTATCATGAACAGAAAAGAAAAAGCTAGGGAAAATAAATATCATTCTTCGCCAAGAGATTTGGAGAAAGTGAGAGGAGGAGAGAAACCAAAACTAGGTGAGGGTTTTGAAGAGAGAAACTGGCATAAATTCCAAGGAGCTAGAGTTGGCACGCGTTGTTGGAATCATATAGTAGTAATAAATGATCATGTTGACCAAGGAGAGACTGGGCATTATTTTTTCATATTTATATGACAATTTCTTAGGAGTGGTGTACTGCATTTAATGTGGGTCGTACAATGTACTTTCTTGTAGCATCTACATGCATTTTGAGGCCTGTGAAGGGCACATAAATAAAGGTTTAAATTGTTGTTGTTCAGTGGAAACAAAAACCAATGAGCAAAAACTCAAACCAAAGATAAAGTTTATATTTGGAAAGAAAGGAAAACAAGTGGTTGGTTCATTTTACATGTTCTTTGACTTTCTTTGATTATTGCTATTGGGTTAAGGATTGAAGACAGGATGGATGGGGAAACCAACTTTATTCCATGGAAAGCTAGGATCATATTGATTCTTCAAGAGAATTAAGTGTGGGATATAGTTAATAGTGCTTACACTAATCAAGTTATGATACCTACAAGCATTGCAAACAAGACTGCTTTTGACAAGAAATATATAAAAGCTAAGAGGATTATATTTGATGTTGTCAAGGATCATGTAATCCCTAATGTGACAGGAAAAGATCATGCTTTTCAAATGTGGCTTGATTTAGCTAACTTGTACAAAAGTTTCAACAAAAATTGAAAAACGGTACTGAGGGAGAAGCTGAAAGATATCTAGATGAACAAAACTGAAAACATGGCTTCATATATTACTAGGATCACCCAGGTCAGAGATAAACTTAGAGCAGTTGGGGAGATTGTACAGGGAAGTGAGTTAGTATGAACAACCTTGAATGGTGTTACAAAGCCATGGGATTTATTTGTGGAGTACATTATAGCTCGTGAGAATATTCCTACCTGGGGTCATCTTTGGGATGACTTCATTCAGGATAAGACCTGAAGAGGGTTAATACAAGCTAGTTCGTCTCATAGTAAGGAAGATGAAGAAAATGTGGCATTGGTAGCTAAAGAAAACAAGAAAAAGTCCAAGAAGGGTCCCAAGGGTGGGATTAAGAAACAGGGCAAAGAGTAGAAGAAATACATGAGAAAAGTCAAGTGCTTTGCTTTCCATAAGTTTGGACACTATGTTCGACAGTGTCCAAACAAGAAGAAGAAGAAGCAACAAATGGTAGCTTCAACAGATAATGATGAGTATGTTGCATGGTTTGAGAGAGAATTTTCTAGGCTATGCTAGTCATACGAAGAGATCATCTATTACTAGCATTGATGAATAGGATCAAAGGGAGTATTCATTTCTTGTTGGTCATTAATTGAGTGCATCCACAACTCCATCTACTTGGTACATTGACAGTGGGGCTTCGAGCCATATGACAAGGGCAAGAGATTTGTTTTCTGAGTTCATTGAGACCGGCTTGGACTTGGAGGTTGTGTTGGGTAATGATACTATTTTCAAAGAAGTCGAATGTGGGATTGTTAGCTTTCAAAGAGAGTCCATGGATCCTATGACATTGAGGGGATGTCCTATATGTCCCTAACCTAAAAAAATAACCTTGTATCAGTTTCCACTATTGATGATAGAGGATATGGAGTGTATGTCCTGGATGGGAAAGTGTATGTCTTTCCCAAAGGATTGAGTCCATTGGCCTCATTTTCTATTGGATTTAGATGTGGGAAACTATACAAACTTATATATTAGCCTCATCATGCTTTGGCACACAGTAGCAGCAGTAGTGACTTTGTGAGCTATGGAATAAGAGAATGGACCACTTGCATCATCCTTCTTTGAGGATGCTAAGAGATATAGCAATGAGCTTACTTGAATTCAACATAGAGCAGATTAGTGTGTAGAGGGTGTGCTTTTGGAAAGTAAACCAAGACTACTTTTTCGAGCAATGATCACAAGTCAACTGAAGTGCTCGACTTAATTCATTCTAATTTGTGTTGTCCCACATCATTTGCTTCATTGATAGGTTTTGAGTACTATGTTACTTTTATTGATGACTTCTCTAGAAAGACATGGATCTACTTCCTAGAAAAATAAGAAATTGAAAGAAGTCTTGTGAATAGGTTCCAAGAGTTAAAATCTCTTGTGGAGAACCAGATAGGGAGGAAGATTCGAGTGCTCAAATCAAAAAATGAGAGTGAGTATACCTCCAATGCTTTTGATGAGTTTTGTAGACAAGAGGGTATCAGGAGGAAATTCAATGTTCCATATACTCCACAATAGAATGGATTTGTTGAAAGAAGGAACATGGCTATAGTGGGAGTAGCTAAAGCGATGCTCCATGATTAAAATCTTCCTTTCATGAAAATGAGGCCTATAGTATTGTTGTTTATGTTCAAAACATAAGCCCACACCATGTATTGGGGTGTAAAACTCTTGAGGAGATGTTCATCGGGAAGAATCCTAAGATAGGCCACTTCTGCATATTTGTATGCCTAACATATTCTCATGTCCCTTCTGAGAATTGGACAAAGTTGAATCCAATGGTAGAGGAGAGAATCTTTGTTGGATATGACGAGACTTCAAATGCCTTCCATATATACCTTCCAAATTAGAGGAAATTTGTTGTGAGGAGGGAGGTGAGATTTGAGGAGCAAGATTTCAAGAAGTATCGAAACTTGGAGCAGAAGGAGCATTAGGTTATTGCATCATAAGTGAGCACATATCAGATTCCAACAGTTGAGGATGCAGGGTCACAGATTTTAGGGGTGATTGGTCCACAAGTTACAGGATATTTAGGTTCAAGGATACATTCTATAGGTTCCCTGGGTACAGATATAGGTTATCAAAATACAGATTCTCCTGATCCACTTTCATGCGGTTCTGATCCATTTGGTTCTGGTTCACCAGTCGCAAGATCTTGAACCTCAGGTACTTCTTCAAGTACACCATCGTCAAATGAGGATGTTCAGGAGAAGGTTTCTCCGCATGAATTTAATTCCAACAAGATAAATCTAAGCTGGCTTAAAGAACTTGTGAAGGAATCTATGGAGTATGTAGGGCCATCCAAGAGAGAGGTCGGAGAGAGAAAAGCACCAGAGAGATATTCAAGCTACATGGCAGTGGTGACTAGTCTTCGTGGGTTGGAGCCTTTCACTTTTAAGGAGGAAACTATGCATCAGGTGTGGAGAGATGACATGGTGGAAGAGTACAGTTCCATGATGAAGAATGATGTGTGGGAGGTGGTTCCAAGACCAAAGGGGAATTTGGTTGTGACTTCCAAGTGGCTCTACCGAAAATAAAGCATGTTGTGGATGATAGCATTTGGAAGTATAAGTCTCTATTTGAGGCGTGTGGATTCTCACGGATAGAGGGAATAGATTAGAAGATACGTTTGCGCCAATGGATAGGTACTCCTCTATTAGATCCGTTATTTTTATTGCTACATAGATGGGTTGGAGCATTCATCAGATGGATGTGAAAACAACATTTCTGAATGGTGTCTTATAGGAGGAGGTGTACATGGAGTAGCCACGAGGATTTGAGGTGCATGGGAGAGAATCCCATGTGTGTAGGTTGAAGAAATCCATTTAAGGGATGAAGCAAGCTCTGAGAGCTTGGTATTCCAAGATTGATGCATATTTGCAGGAGTTGGGGTTCTAGAAAAGTGAGGTAGATTCAAACCTTTACTACATTGTGGTTGGTGAGGATCCACTTATTCAGGTTTTGTATGTAGATGAATTGATCATTACAGGTAGATACAAAATCATTGTAGAGTGCAAGAAATATCTTGCATCGAAGTTTGAGATGAAGGACATTGAGTTGAAGCATTACTAGTTGGGTCTAGAGGTGTGGCAGGAGTCAAGGTGCATCTTCCTTAAACAAGGGAAGTATGCTATGGATATTCTGGAGAGATTTTAGATGCAGGATTACAGACCGATGACTACACTTATGATCACCAGCTAGAAGAAAATTCATGCGTCTGAGGGGGAGTTGGTGGAGTCAATAGTATATCATCGACTGATTGGGTGATTGATGTATCTAGTCAATACCAGACCGACTATTTGTTTTGTAGTGAACACTCTAATCTATCTCATGGTGGAGTCTCGAAGAGTTCATTAGATTGCTGCAAAACATGTGTTGAGGTACTTGCGTGGTACAATGGATTTTGGTATGGATTATAGGGGATGAGATGAAGTAAGATTGGTTATCTATATAGATTCAGATTTGATAGATGATGTAACAGACCGGAAGAGTACATCCAAGTGTTGTTTCAGCTTGGGCTTGACAACAATGTCGTGGTTCAGCCAAAAACAAAATTCAGCTACACTCATTTATGCAGAAGATGAGTATATGGAAGCTAGTCAGGCCACTTGTGAGGCCATATGGATTCACAAGTTGTTGGTTGGGTTATTTGGTCAGGAGTTGAGACCAACAATGATTTATTGTGATAATTAAAGTTTCATTAAGCTTTCAAATAATCCAGTTTTTTACGACATGTCAAAACACATTGAGATCAAATATCACTTCATTTGTGACTATGTCCATAGAGGTGCAATGGAGTTGCAAGACATCCTACTAAGGAGCAGATGGAAAATATTCTTACAAAGTATTTGGGGAGATGAAAATTCAATCACTTCATAGCACACTTGGGGGTTGTGAGAAACACTTTCCTTGGTAAGAGGAAGTGTTAAAATTTGTACTAGGGCAAGTGTTTTTCCAGGTTTCCCAGGTTTCCCCGCCACATAGCTCACATAGAATTATCGTTTGTTGAGTGTTTTGGACAAGGTTAAGTGCAGAAAGACTTTCGGTGCCTAGGGGTGGAAAAATGGTCATGTAATCCCTTGTCACTTTATAAAAGTGAGACACACTTTATGATAAATAAAGTCACTTTTTAAAGTATGTTCATGATATTTTCAATTTGAATTTATGAGAAATAAAGTGAGAAAATAATTAAATGGCTCATTAATTATTTAAGTGAAAAGTGCATTAAATTCACTTAATGAGTTTTTAATTAGCATTTAATCCTAGCTCTAGATCTCATTAAGTCAAGATTTAATCTTAACCATTGATCACAAGTGAGGTAGTTATCATGAACAAAACGAAGAAGCTAGGGAAAATAGGTATCATTCTTCACCAATAGATTCGGAGAAAGCGAGAAGAGAAGAGAAAGCAAAAATAAGGGGTTTTAATAGAGAAATTGTAACGGTAAAAATCTATTTACTGGAACTTCTTGAACTTCCACTTTCGAAAATACAAATAATCCATGAGTTGATAAAATAGATATGATATTTTACAAGATAGAATTTCCCGTATATATAATTATTTAAAGGGTTTCTAATGCAACTCTTCATTAAGAGTTACACATTTTCATTAATTAATATTATATTATTATATTATTATTGTTTGTTATTATTATTATGATATATATA
>LPNX010571727.1:266471-279475 GCA_001517045.1 Pseudotsuga menziesii
TTGATGTTGTTCAGTGGGCACAAAAACCACGAAAGAGGACAAGTTTGGCACAAAATTTGGGGAGAGTTTCAGAATGTATTTATTGCAGTTCGTGCAGCCTCTATAAGGCATGGAATTCGAGGCAACCACTACACAGAAAACATGGAAAAATCAACACAATTTTCGATGTAGTTTTCAGACTTCCTAGGTTGAGTTAAGTTTGTGTTTTAATGTTGAAATATACTCTTGTATATAATTTCTCTGAAGAAAAATAAATTTCTCTCACATCAGATTTTCCCTTCAAGGTTTTTCCTAAGGTATTAGTAAAAAAAAATACGAGTTTTACATTTCCATGTGTAGCAAATTTTAAATTTATGTTATTGAAAAGTGTGTGAAAACTTTCCATGTGCTTCAAGTACAGTTCCTTTTATGTTTGAAATTTCATTTCCAATAGTTGAAAAATGATGGGGTTTGGGCATTAAACGACATGTTCCAACAAAAACTTGAAACCAAGATGGGAACTCAAACATTTTCAGATGGCACGAATCCCAAAGTAGTGTACTATTTCTTTATTGCTATAAATTTCTATTATATATTCTAGCTTTCTCTTTTAGTAGTAATAATCAAGAAATCTCTCTGTTTGTTGGTTTTCCCCATTAGGGTTTCCAAGGTACATCATGTGTCAAATTGTTTGTGAATGCTTTTCTATTTTCCACTATGTATTTACTGTTAGAAGCTCATTGTATTCCTATTCATAAATTTCAGATTTGGAATATTTAATTTTTGTCCATAAATCTCAGTATAAAATTAATTTATTGGAACTAGAAATCGAGAGTTGAGTATAAGGAAAGCTAACATTGCTCACACCTATAGCGCAATCAATAATGTACCAAAATATTGCAACAAAGAATGTCACTATTTGAAACTATTTAAACATGGATATTTTATTTTCTAGCCATGAGATGGACTACAAGCTTATGCCAAAGGCAACCCCTATTCATATCTTATCTTCTATCCTACAACAGATGAACCCTTTCTTGGAGCTCTGTCAAAGATTACTTAATAGCAATAGAGGAGGTAGGCATGCAAATGCAAAGAAGAAAAAGACTAAAGGGAGTTCAAGCTTTTTTTAATATGCCCATCCATCATTCATAATTACCCATATATGAGTAGTTACAAATGATCAAATTCAAAATTTCATCCATCATTCATAACTACCCATATATGAGTAGTTACGAATGATCAAATTCAAAATTTCGCCCCATGGAGACCATTATTCGATTCCAAAACTAATTAAACCTCCTATGAGGGCCATGACTTAAAGAAATGCATGTGCAAGTGCATGGATATAAATCAAAATGGAATTAACAACTATATTTCACACACACGGCATGCATAAACCATTATATTCATAACATAAAGTAAATATAATTTTGCATCTCGATAGACAACACTGATTATGCATATTTTGAATGGACGAATACACAATGGAACTTGCAAGTATTCAAGTCCCAATACTTCAACATAATGAAAACCTAGCATTAAACAAAATACTTGTCTATAAGGAAGTTGTATAATATGAAATGTCCAATGAGGTGCAATTTTTAGGAAGCCATAGACAATCCTTGCTTCATTGCCACCCCCAAGTTGAGGCAATGAACCAACAAGGGAAAAGAGATCCCACATTAGCACAGGCATACTCAGCTTTTAGACTGGTTATCACATAGAGAGCCCCCACTAGCGTGTAGATTAGAAATGGGGGAGAAAACAACTCTAGCAAACTTTGAGGCAAAGTTGCAGCTACCAGCTAAGAAGTTATTGACCTACAAGCCAAGAAAGTATTCCCCACTAGCCTTCTCATTGGACAAGTGTTCCTACCCAACCCAACCTACATGTGTGGCCAAAATGCCATAAATGTTAGAATATAAGGCTTATTTGATGTAATAAGGTCAAGTTCATATAAGTGACCAATAAAATGATAGTTAGTTAATATTCAAATAACGTATTTATTTTGTAATGACAGTGCTATCATACAAACCAGCATCTTGAGATTGAAATCCCTAAAACCAATGATAGTTTATGAGTCACTAAGAAAAGGGCCGCAAACACCTCAACAACCCTCTTTTTCTCTTAAGGCTAGCTCCTCTTTAACTCAAGGGACGAGTCCCTAAATAACATTTACTAATTCTTGCAATCGGGTTCAAGGTGAAATCAATGTTATCTAAACCGGAACTGTCATCAAACTGGTCAAGGTCAAAAATCTAAATTACGCTGGAATTAGATAGAAAAAAAATTAAAACACAATCGACCAAAAAATACATAAAATATTCAAATTTTGGAGAAAAAAGTTACATATATATATTCATGTGCGTCCATATGAATCCAAACCATTAAACACAAATATGCAAAGTTTCTCATGTATATAGCAAGTGTGCATATAACTAAAATAACATCGAAGAATCCTTATTTGGCTCAAAACACATAAACAAAAAGGCTCTAAGTGGCCTCTAGAGTCCAAAAAACTTCATGCTACACCAAATATTTGCATATCATCAAAATCATTGCCTATATCGAAATCCTATGAATTAATAGCACCTTGTGCCTCACCCCCCCCCCCAAAAAAAAAGCTCTAGTGCTTGCATGTACCTCGAATCTCGAAGTTGATCCTCCAACGACATGTCAACACCTTACAATTTCGATACAACTTTCTAATCCAAATATTAAAATAAGGTAGAAAAAGCTTCCCATGCTTGAGAAGTGATTTTCCTTGAGTGAAGGGTACATTTTTATTAAGGTCATGACAAAGGAGTTCAACAATCAATACCACCAACATCAAGGTACAAAGAAGGGTTGATGTGCTTGATTAAATGTCAATCCCATACCCTCATACACGATAGAATCCAATGGAAATGTTCCAATATTGAAATCTTGAAAACTATCCATTCAATTGAATTATAAATGGGATCTAAAAATCTACATTTTGCAAATGAAATCTGTTGAGGTTAGAACTACTCTCAAACATCTTGAAACAATTAATAGTAATGTTAAAAATTTAAGTAAATAGATTAAAAAAAATGAAAGATAAGGAGAATATCAGTTTTACTACTCATGATTACTGGGTTTGCATTTTTTTTCCTATAAAATATATAAAAATTTCATGATCAAACTCGTTGTGTACACACTTGTACAAAAGAGACCAATTGACACACAAATTAAACTTCTTGTTGTTGTATAACAATGAAACCCAACAATATGTTGAGCGTTCCACGAAGTCTGGCCGAACTCCTACAAAATTTCCTCACATATTCCCATTTCAATATGTTTATAGCGACCAGGCCTGGAACTTGATGCTTGTGAGACGTATTTGGCAAATTGAAAAGTATTTGACAGGTAAGATTATATCTAACACGTCAGTGTCTACGTGTATCAAGAAATGAGGACCACCAATTTGACGTCCAGTGGCGTCCAACAACCGTCATAAATGCTAGTACCTACTAGCATGGCACTTGGCAAGTTGGCACTGTTGGTGCAGTACTGGTACCAAAGTATTAATGGAATTAATTGCTTGGAAGTATTTGGTAGATGTAGGCAACATCAACCTGCTAGCTGAGGCCACTCCTTAGTCTCTGACTCGCTATTCTCAGAGTATTTCTAGTTTACGAGATAGGAAAGACTGAAAAAAGTTTGTTGAATAGACATGACAGTTTAATCCCAAATTCTCAATCACAAATTACAGTTTGACGCATCAGACTTATATTTCAAAGGATAATCCAAATTCTGAATCATAATTAAAATGATGATTTGAGCAACTAAAATATGCAACTTCAACAATGTTGAAATCATTAGATTCCGAGCTAATGGAATTAGAGTGTAGAGAGAGACGAAGCCTGGAGACCTCAAGTCCAGTAGAAATTTCATAAGTTCAGTTCCATGAACCAAAACATCAAAGAAGCTACCAGTGGCCACGAACTTACCAAGAATACAAGCATAAGAAGGTAAGTATTCACAATCGCAACCGCCATGTCGCGATGGTTTAATGGCTCATTGTTTTATGAAATTCCACCTTCCCTACCTAATCTTTTTCTAAATGAATCGGATTCAGATTTGTCTTTTTAAGTGAAATTTATGATATTAAATTTGACAGAAATTTGGGTTTTAGAACTAGTTTCATGGATAAAATGTATAGAAAATAGTTTTTGATGTAAAAGATTTAGCATAGAATTGAGTTCCAGGCCTAGTTTCATGCATCCAAATGTATAGAATATAGTTTTTTTTTGTATGAAGCGTTTGATAGTTTATGGATCAACTAGAATCTCCAAAATTCTATAGAAAAACATGCAAACCAAATTAGTTGGGAAAGAAGATATCGCGCTTCACATGCTCTGATAAATTAAGGGTTTATTTGATTGCGGCTATGCATAAGTTTGTTGGATCAAACTGTAATGTTGGGGGGGGGGGGAGTTTGCCAAAAAAAGTTCCAGGGTTTTATTTGATTGCGGCTATGCATAAGTTTGTTGAATCAAACTGTATTGGGTGGGAAAGTTTGCCAAAAATAGTTCTAGTTTGCAAGATAGGGATGGATGAATATGTTCGTCTGCTGAATACTAATGCATGCACTTTATCAAATACATACAAGCACTTTTGATCATTACATACTCTAAACTTAGAAAGTAACATATGAAGGAAGTTAAAAAAAATCCCCTACTTTATTTTTGATAAAGAGTCTGCTCATCGAGGATCTTTCCTTTCCTTAATAACTCTCCTTATTGTTCTCCTCTTTCCCTTCCTTACTGGTCCCCTCTTTCCCATCTTTACCGATCCCCTCTTTCCCTTCCTTCTTTTTCCTTACTAGTCTCTTTACTCTAATAGCCATAGGTCTTTTGACATCGCTATGCATAGTCTTTGATACAAGATTTGCTACTAGATTCATGTTATACTAAACTGTCAAGGTCCTTTAGAACAAAAATATCCTACTTGTCAGGTGGGACAAATGGAAGTCATTTTCTCAGTTTTTTTTTTTAACAGAAATCCAATTTGAATCATAATTTGTCAGGTGGGACAAATGGAAGTCATTTTCTCAGTTTTTTTTTTTTTACAGAAATCCAATTTGAATCATACTTTAAAAATTATCAATTGTAACATTTTCTAATAGGTTCAATTTATTGGAATGACAATTCGAACAAAAACAAATTAGGCTAACAAGAATTATATATATATAAAATTTGGACAAAAATATATATTTGCTAAATTCTAACATAAACAAGATAATTTGAATGTTAAATATACAACCCATCCCAAATTTCCAATCACACATTACAATTTGATCCAACAAACTCCTATATCAAAGGATAATCCAATTTATGAATCATAACGAGAATGACGATTTCACCAATGGAAATATGTAGCTTGAACAATATTGAAATCCTCAAATTCTAAGGTAGCAAACCAATGTCAATTGTAGAATACCTACTCGTGCTAAACCATACTCATAGATTTTAATTAATATTTATCTTTAAAATGCCTAGGCATATCAAACCATATTTATAGATTGTAATTAATATTTATTTTTAGAATTTTGTTTAGTTTATTATTTATTTTTATTATCTAAGAAGAAAATTGTATAGATTTTTTTATTTTAATATGCTTAGTTATAAAATATATTAGTATAATTAGAATTCAATTATTATTTTTATTATTTATTATTTATTATTTATTATGTTTAGTTTATTATTTATTTTTATAGAAATATACAATTTTTTAAAATTAAAAAATGATAAGTTGTATTGATTTTTTTATTTTGATAAAGATTTATATATAATAATAAACATATTGCTATAATTAAATTATAATTATTTTTTTTTAGAGAAATGTACAATTTCTTTTAGTAAAAATTATTGTAATTAGAATAGCAATGTTATTATATTATTGTTGGTTATGAAATATATAAATTTTTTAGTTTTAATTGATGTTTTATAACATAATTTATCATTTTTATTGTAATTAGAATAACAAGGCTATTATATTACTGTTGGTTATGAAATATATAAATGTTTTAATTTTAATTGATGTTTCATAATGTAATTTATCACTTTTAGGTAATTTTTATTATTATTAATATTAGGTTTTTTTATAGATTTATTTTTAAATCGTAAATTTTATATATGACTTTTGTGACATGTTTGAGTTAATTCATTAAATTTATTTACTTTTATATATTAATGGTTAAAATTTAAACTGTATTAAAATTTAATAATATTATAAAATGTTAAACTAAAATCTCTTATAAATATGAAAACAAATTTTGACACTACATACAGGCATTAAAAAAATGCAAAACCGTGATCAAATATCCGTTTGACTGGCATATTTGAAATTCCAGGTCTGACGGCGACTCCATATACAACCATTGAGTTTATGAGCAATTCCGCAATTCACAAGCTCTACGAACAAATTTTGATGGGCATAACGCTGCTAAGATTCTTGATTGTCGTCTCAATTAACTAGCACCGCATAGAAGAATTTTAGACTGAAAATACCGCCGAAGACATTCATTGTTCAAATGATGAGAAATAACATCGATCCTGCCAACAAATTCGGGCTCATGAAAGGAAACCAATGCAATCAGTTCTGCCCTAAATATGTTTTTCTTCTATGAGTTTAAAGTGCATCGACTGTTTGGCTGTCCAACGGGTCGTGAACGGCGGTTCCCAAAAGTTTCGAGCAAGCCCCCTTTTATTAAAAGCTAAATCTCATGTGTTAACTGGTGGAATGGTCACGGACTCACGACCAGGTTTCGATTGCTCCAACTCTGAGTAACGCTACCACGTATCAACTTTTGACCAAACGCGGTGCCCATGCTACAGGAAATCTTTGTGAGGCAGCTTTGAAACCCCGAAGTCACGATGAGCCTCCTGTTCTCTATTTATCTGATCTGAATTGCTGCAAGGGATTTAATATTCGAGACAGTTTGGGAGTTGTTTTTTTTTTTTAATATCTGGGCCGCCTCTGGCGTAATGGTCTTCACGAGACTGAGGGTTTTTGCAGTAGTTAGTGGGTTCTGTATCAATAAGTCCGCAAGGATACAAAAGTGCAGAAGACGCTGCCCAAAACTTGCTTGATCGGCAGCACAATTTCTCCTCTTCGTCGAGATTTTCGATACCACTTATGGCAGTAAGCTTATTCGATTAACATCTTGAGATCGACAACAGCAGGCATCTCTTCACTAACTTTCAGAGCTTCCATTCTATTCTCTTGAAAATCAAGGCCTTCTTCACTTCGTAATTTCCAAGCATCCTAGGTTTTCTATCAGACATGTAGCTGCATCTCTTGCCGTGCCTGAGAAAAATTTTAAACAGGAATTCTCTCTGCAGTGAAAGATTGGTTTTCTTCTTTATTAAGTCCAATATTCTCTGTCGTGGACATCTTCCCATTGTTGTTTATATCAGACAAAATGGACCTGTCTACTCTGTCAAAATACTTCTGGGCAGTTGTAGAAGACTTGGGTGGATCATCAACTCCAAAGCCATCTTATTTGGAGTTTATATCATCAAGCTCAAAGCCAGGGGCATTCAGATCTTCGTCTCTAAAAATGCTCCTTTGCAACCTCAGTGCATTTGAGACTTCCATCAAATCTGCATATTTGCAATGATTCGCCTTGGACATATATCTTATTTCTGTGGCCATTAGGTTTTGGTCTGATCCTAGAATCTGTCTCCTCTAATGCTATAGCAATCAAACGATTATTCATATGTTCCATTCAACTACACTTGGAAACTACACTGCCCATCAAACTGGACGTCACATACATTCTTTAAATCAAGAACTACATATACTACCCAAAGCTGGCCATTTTCAAGATAGTAATGACCATTGGTTGCTGCAAGAAATATGTTTGATCAGGAGCAATTCTCAGAGCTTTATCACCACATAAATTTTCTAAAATTGTGGATGCAATCATTTGTTTCATCGTCTCCAGAGCCATTCACTTCGTCCAGGCCTCCAGGCCTCTTCATACATACATACATTAGCTGTAGCTTAGAAATCAGGATACCAAGACTGCTATTTATGGAATCTGAAAAGAAAGCGAAACTCTTCTTGCTGCTCAGAAAATTTCATACCATGCCCAGAATTTGGACAAAAGATTTCTCCCGGCTGTTTTGGTACACAGATCTCATGAAAAGAGCCCTCCAACTAACCAACACGTGCTAGGCTTGCCCAAATTTACTCAAACCTACAAAACTTAACCATGAATGCATCTTCTATGCCTAGGCCAACCCAGAAGTCTTCTAAAAAAATTGAGTGAACACCCCCATGCAAATAGGGGGTAACATCTGGCTCCAACTGCGGTACATGCACTCTATTTGGGAGTGCATGATAACCCCATAATCTCTTCATGTACTTGTTAGCAATGACCAGAAATGTTAAAAAAATTAAAAATTAAATAAACACAAATCACATCATCTTTTATTCCACAACAGCACATCAATCCAATGCTCATGCAAGAGCTTATTCATATCCTACCCTACCTACCCTAAACAATGAGCAAATAAGCATGACAGATGAAGTCAAACACCCAATAAAGGCACTTTAGCATATCATCCATGCTTGGGCTTCTTCCTTTGTCTTTGGTGATGAACCAAGTCAAGATGAAATCAATGATGAGTTGAGCATATGAAATCATCTTCACGGGAATGGAGCTGGAAATGTGCATGAGATCATGAGAAAGATCTTGAAAACCTTGTCTAGGAGGGCAGTCCCTCTCACCAGCCCCTTCTATCGAAAATTGAATAGGGCTTAAAAATAAACCTTCATCTGAAAACTGCTCACAAACTGTCCCTGAAAATGGAAAATCTTGTTGTTCTAGACCTGCAAAAATATCTTTTTTCATGCTGTCCCAAATCTGCAGCAATATCTGGAGGAAGAGGCTGAAACTGATGGTCTAATTCAGCCCTAAGAGAGGGCATAACAGGCTGCTCCAGATCTCCACAAAAATCTTCAGCAATGTCCCCAACTTCACATGAACTTCTTCAAAAATTCCTTCAAGGGCTTGGTCTTGGACATGTTCTTCTTTATCAACCTCATTATGGACTTCTTCAAGGATTTCTTCTTGATGACAAGGTACTTGAGCTTCAAAGGAGTTTTCTTGGATATGTACTTGTTTTTGAGAAAACTCATGCAATTCCTTCATAAGATCTTCTTGCCCTAGAATGCAACACGTCTCTTTAGCAAAATCAAACAAGACATGATTCTTCTTAAGCCTTGATTTCACTTAGAGAATCTTTGAAGGGGTCACAAGTTTATACTCTTGCATCATACCTTTCCTCTTGCTTTTCTTTTCCTTGCAAATGAAAACCCAAAGAGATGCATCATTTAATTTTTCCCATTGATCTTCTATGTCCATCCAAGATTCTTGAAAAACTACAAGGAAAGCACAAAATGAAGATATCTTCTTCGGAGAAAGATTATAACACCATTTCCTCACATACTTCCTTATAGAAAGAACAAACATCTTCATAACTTCATCTTCATAAACCAAACTATGCTTTACAAAAAAATCCATGAAACATTCTATAAAATCTGGAGGTTCGTTACCACGATTTCAGAATCTAGGAGTATGTTTTTTCCATAGATCATATTGGCATTCATTTGCATGAGAAGTCTAAAGGAACAAGCAACTCATCCCATCCTTCAGAAGAAAGAGCCATACTTCAAACCTTCAATGCCTTCATAATGCTGCTTGCTTCACCCTACAAACAACAAGCCTTCATGGATTCATTTTTGTTTCATGGATTCATGTTTATTTCCAGAACTAAGTTTTCTTGCTATATTTATTTGGTAAATCTGAAATATTACTTTCTAATGGGATGTCTATTAATGGATTCATGAAGTTTAATTTGTGTTTCATATCAAGTCTTAACTTTGCTTCACGATACTTCATGTTAACTTTTCTTTCCATGCAAGTGAATATTTGTGAGAAACCTTACATACATGTTTGGGCTACATAACTGTGATTTGGGAGTTTGTATCTTTTATTCAAGACTTCTCCACTAACACTCAATCACAAACATCTCACAAACCTTAAAGCAACTCAAGTAATCATTTAATTTCCAAATCCAAAGCAAGTACTTAGTTGTCCTTAGGGAATCCCCCCTAGCACTTGGATTTTTTATTTTAGTGCTGAAGAGAAGAGAAATCTCACTTAGTGACAATGGTGAAATTTCCATAGTACCCTTGGCTACATCCTGGTGAGGACCTTCCACGTAGGGGTGTTAATTTTTTGAAGCAATAGGTAGAACAACTACCTCACCAATGATATAAAATGAAATCAACTTCATTGTTTTGTTTCCTTAAAAAGAATCATTTATATTCAAGAGAGATGAATATACATGTTCCTGTCCCAAAAGAGACTTCCTTTGCTTCTGTAGCAAACTAACCAAAAAAGCGAACTGTAGCAAACTGATATCAACCTCAAACTACCCATACTGTCATATTATCTATACCTCCACCGCTTTCCTATCAAGACAACAGAACAATAAGAATTTTAGAACCGAATTCCATAGCTTCAACTTCCAGAATCAACTCTATTGTATCAATTGGCTTCATTGCAATAAAATAGATCCTTTACATCAGCCCATTAAGTCTGTTGAATCTTATTTTTTAAGAAAAATAGCATGGTATCAGAGTAAGAAGGCCCTGAATCTTGTTTATATGGGTTGTGTTTGATTGAGTGAGAAAGGAAATCGTCATATATCACTGCTGCTGCGAGAAAGGCTATTGAGAAGCACCGTTGAATGCATCATACAGTTGCATGAGGAGATTCTAAGGAGAAGGCATGCAGCTGCATGAGGAGATTCTAAGGAAACATACAGATTGCAGAGAGAAGGGTATACACATTTCCAAGTAAGAAGCAATTCGAATAGAGGAAAACTGAGGTAATTGTTTGAAAGAAGAACCCTAATTTACAAATGTCATCACAAGCAAGGAGTTTTTATTGTTCTCAAACAGCAATAAAATATACAGAGATTTTACTTCAAGTATTTCAAGAACACAGAGAAACAACAGAAACAAAGCAGCTTTTTCATGTGTGGAGAAATACATAGCTATTTAATATCCAGAAGAAAAGGGGGCAAAAATAGGTTTTATTTTTTTGTTCTTTGTTCCAGAAATCATCAAGAGCAGATTTTTAGTTTCATAAGTTACACTATTTCAAGCAAGATTACTTTTCAGTGGTCTGTTTGTTTCAGCAGTTTGGGTTTCCATTGTCTATTTTCAGCATATGTAAGACTGACATGGATAAACCCTGTATCTAGAATATCTTTCTAGAGAATTAGGAAAGCACCCTGGCTAGCTACCTCAGTGATTTGACAATGGAGATATTTCCATAAGGACATTTGATGTTCAACCTTGTATCAACATTTGTTGATGTAGCAGAGAAGCCTTTACCCCTGTGTCTGATTAAAAAAGAGGACAATAAAAGCATACAATGATTTCATGATTTCAGAGGCCCACAATTACTAGACAAGGAAGAGATCAAGTGTAGGTGATGTTCAACATATATTATTGCTTAGATAGTTTGGGATTTTGTGTATCTCCGAAATTATTCCTTAATAATGGGGTTATGAGACATGAATGTGGATTGTTGTCCAGTAATTTGGTTCAGGAGTTCAGGGAGGTGGAATCGGGGAACTCAAGAATTCTGCTCAGGAGCTACACCTTAACAAGGATTAAGAGGTAGCTTGATGAAGCCTTACCTAGTCCAAGCGATGTTTGTCAAAGAGAAGCCTGTGAAGAATAGTTGAGATGATGTTTTTAATTGTAACATCAGCCTTAAGGATGTTAGAATAGAAGGCTTACTTGATGTAATAAAGTCAAGCTCATATAAGTGACCAATAAAATGATAGTTAAATAATATCAAAATAAAGTAGCTATGTTGTAATGGTAGCACAACTACCTCGCCAGTGATATAAAAGGGGATCAACCCTGTTGTATCAATCAACTTTATTGCTAATTAACTGGACATGTCCAAAACCCCTGTCTTGTGGGGTCATGTCAGACACGGACACGATGTCAACACGTGCCTGACACATGTTTTTTCATGTCCTGGAATTGGGACACGAAAAAACACATGCCGGGCACGTGTTGACACTGTGTTCTGCACTGTCAACACCGTGTCCTGATTCCAGGACACAAATCTGATCCATTTTTCTCCAAATAAAGCAATAGGTTCTTCTTATTGCTTTAAGTTCTTATTTTTTCAATAAAGCAAAGACACAAATCTATTTTTGCGCTGTAAGTACCTTTAATACAGAAAACCATTTGTTCTTAGGTCTTACCGTGACTGAAGTCATGGGATCATACAATAATTCCATTGTAGTTGTCTGCCATTTTCTATCTATTCGATAAGATTGAAACTGGTCTTCTCAGTTCTTTCAAATTGCATATTTGCTCATTTCATGTCCTCCAGCAATGTTCCCTGAGTCCTTAACCAAGGTTTCATTTGTAGTTCATTCCTACCCTGAATCAGATTTATTAGAAGTTAAAACATTCAATTACTCAAGTATTGTTGGAAACTTGAGTAAGCTTCCTTTGACCAAGTACTAACCACCTATTAAGATGTGGGTGTGCCGCTTCAGGCCGCTTAAAAGTGATTTTTCTTGTCTTCTTTTTCATTTGCAAGTGAAGAGCAAGGGTTGAGAGTGGTTTTTCTTGCAGGTGAAGAGCATTTGAAGGATTTCCAAGGGTTTCCAAGTCATTTCAGGGCAGATCTCAGGGTTAGGATTTTGATGACTTAATGAGAAATACGGTTCAAACATCTTGATCTATGACTATCATCTGTGTCTAATTGTGATTTGTGAATGTGTAATGTGTATTGATTCTAATTTCTATTGAATATTTGTAAATGTTCTAGTTTCTAAAAAAAATTGCATATCTAGAGTGGGTTGGGAGTCATTTATTGTTATTTTTCTAACGAGAGATTCAACAGACTCAATGGACTTATGTAAAAGATATGCTTTTATTACAATAAA
>LPNX010571745.1:0-20586 GCA_001517045.1 Pseudotsuga menziesii
GTCAGGCTCGGGTTGATGTATTTTTTGGTAGCATGATGTTGTTTTTGAAAACTAGGATTGCATCTTAAAGGTCCATCATCTTCTTGCACTGACCCAAGAATGGAATAATGTCCTTTTATCGCTTGTGGTTTGGAACTAGACCCTTATCTAGGTGTCTCTAGAGAGTTTAGAGTATGTATTCCTCTTTACATGTAAAGGAGCTTTACAATCTGAATTCCTCTTCCCCACCAAATGCATATGGTGTCCAATTGACGCGGTATTAGCTTTTCTTGAAACTTGGATGAGTTAAATGGAATCTCCTATAAGAAATGTATAAAATACATATCTCTAGCTTTACATTCACCTCCATGGGGTCAACCTTAGAGGCCCTTACGGCTATCAAAGCCAAGCACGGGACAACCTATTTCTAATTTACAGTTGCACAACAAAGAAACATGTCGGTTTCCAACCTGTTGATAATAATTTTGTTCAGTGTTTGCATTAATGCTACGTCGATGTGAATTCTACTTCTCTATCGAATCAAACCTACAGTGGCCATGGAAAAGAAACCAAGTTTTTGCTGTTTGTGAAGATTTATAGAGAAGATGATTCATCCAGGACGAAAGCTGGACGACAGAAAAAAACGACCACAAATGCTATCCGTTTGAGCAGGAAGAATATGAAATCATGGACGAAATTGGAAGGGGCAGGAGTGCTATTGTGTATAAGGCAAAGTTCCTCACTTTAAACAAAGTGGTGGCCATAAAGTGACTAGATCTTGATGTGATTGGCGGGGATATGGAGAAGATCCAGCAAGAAGCAAAAACCTCAATGCTTCTCAGCCATACAAACGTATTAAGCGCTCACTGTGCTTTTCTTGTGAATCAATAACTATGGGAAGTGATGCCATTCATGGCAGGAGGTTCCCTTCATACCATTCTCAGAACTTCTTCACCCGAAGGGTTACAAGAATCGATAATCACAACAGTTATGAAGGAGACTCCGAAGGCCTTGGATTATCTCCACAAAGAGGGTCACATCCACCGGGATGCCAAGACTGGAAATACTTTAGTCGACAGCGATGGATCGTCAAGCTGGCAAACTTTGGTGTATTTGTGTGTATTTTTTAGTCGAGTGATAGGGAGAAGATGAAGAGAATTACAGTTATAGGTTCCATTTTTTGGATGGCCCCAGAAATCATATTTTGTGATGCAGAAGGAGGATATGACCAAAAAGATAACATATGGTGTCTGGGAATTACAGTGATGGAGCTTGCTCATGGCCTCCATCCATACTTTGGGAATCCTCCCATGCTTGTAATTGGTAAGCTGGGAAGAGGTAATTCTCGATGTCCTGCATGGAGATGGTGGCCTCGTACTTGGCGTTTGATCTGCGGAAAAGATCCTGTGCTGAGAAACTGTTGAAACATTCCTTCTTTCAGCAGCATGCTAGGTCACGTATTTGATGTTAGGTTTGAATAATTTATATCCAAAAGATATGAAACCTTGTTGAGGTAGGCCATCCACCACATATTATATAATAAAAAATATTAGTGATATTAGGAGTTTGAGGAGTTTATTATGAGTTACAACAATTTTATTAGGTCTTTTACTTTTAGATGACTACACATTAGCTAGACTCCTAGATGTCAAGCGCACTTGGACTAAGATAATAGTTATCCAATATAACTCTGATTAGACTTGAAGTTAAGCTAATAGTTCTAGAATCATTTGAGTTAAGGTAATAGTTGTATCTAATAATCGATGGATTTAAGAGCTGGTGCAAGCTAATGCTGGTCACTTATGATGCGTTTGTTGCAATGGACTCATGGAAAAACAGAAATATGAACATCAAAAATCAATATTAGAGGTACCTACACAACTTTTTGGAATATGGCGTAAGAATATGAAATGTGGACAATTGGATTACCTTTCGGAATATATAACCTTTATTTATGGAAACTAAGTATAAATCCCCAAAAACAAGGTTCTTCTAAGGTTGGTATGTTATTTTTTCCCCAAAAATAATGAATATGTTTGAGTTGGTTCACTTGTTTGGTATGCAAATGGTGGAATTTTGTGAAAAAATATATAGAGAGTTGTAGATAACAGGTGTGTCTAGTGCAACATTATTTTTCCATATTTATTTATGTTATTATATATATAATTTTTTTAAATTAAGGAAGTCAGTGATGCCCTAAAATGACAAGGTCGAGTGTTGGTCCACGACATCTTGGTATTAACATAGTCAATAAACGATTTTTTTTTTTTAAGATGTAGGTCTTTGTGTCTTCTTGTTTGGGTTCTTTTCCGTTTTCTAAATAGGCGAGCCAATCAAAGTTATAGCCGAAGCAAATAGCCTACCTTTCTTGTTAGATTGAGGTTAGTCCATTTAAACTTAAATACAAAATAGAAAAAAATAAATATTACATATTCAGAATCTACAGACAGAGTTACACAAGTGTGGCCAGCAATTTGGTGGCTTCAAAATCGTTTACATTTTTTCTTATAAAACATTAGGAAGACTAATTTGAATTCAATGAAAATCGTTTATTCTATTCAATGAAATTCGATCTTCCAATCACATTCTTCTTATAATAAATATATATTTTTTTCATTCTGATTTGTAAAAAGTACCTCTAAAACATAATCTAAAACTATGGTTTACTTCGACATTAATATCCTATCTTTAGCCTTCCTAGGATTTCGGGCAGCCGAACTGTGCCCCTCTCTTTTGTTGATCCACTGGCTGTTGTATAATTTTGGGCGTAAATAGACAACACTTCTTGCACCACTCGATGGACAAGTTGTCCGTCGTCACTGAATAAAATTCACAACTGAATAAAATTCACAAAAGATTATGTACGTACATAAATAAAGTTTCACGCTAATTAAAACAACAAGTTAGGAAGAGTTGGAGGTCTTACCCATTATGAGAGCCCAACTCGAAACCATTTATTTTTGTAGCGTCACAAAGAGCCTCTCTCCAGTTTGCAATTGTCGTAGCATCGTATCGCGGCAAATTTTCTTTAGTTTGATAGTCGTATATTGTCTTGTCTTTTAGCTTGGCTAAGGCTTGAGCATAGCAGCCCTTCGGAAGGAGAACTTTTGAAGGGTCGACACGATAGAAGACAGGAATAAATCTTGATCCCGACGCCAACATCAGTGCGAGCTCATCGAGACACCAATTAGATTCCGCAAATTTTGGAGAGAAAATCGCTATGTGGACGGACGCTGTTGCAATGGCCCTTTTAATTTGAGAAAATATGCGGTCTCCCTTTTGCAATTCCTCGTTATCTAAAAAGACTCTCAATCCGTGTGCAAGAAGACGATGATACAGATGGCTTGCCAACGTTTTCTTTACATCGGGGGCACGGTAGCTGATAAACACATCGTAGTAGAGGTGGTTTTCTAACTTTTTCAACACTCGTTTTACAATTTGATTCACCAGCTTCCCCTCGTCACTGTTCAACATATTTGTAATAAAATTATTGATATGATTTTAGATTTCAAAGCGTTAGTCTACCCGTTAATACAACAAATTAATTAAAACTAAAACGAACATGTAGAGTTGGAGGTCTCACCCATTAAACGCCTCCAGTTCGAAGCCAGTTTTTCCTGCAATATCGGTAAGAGCATTCCTCCATTTTTGAATAGTGTCGGTGTCGAAAGTTTTCTTCACTTCGAAGTTGAGGAGGGCTGGAGCATACACTCCGTTATCTCCCCCCGTCCACCGAAGTTGTGAAGGCTTGACACCATAGAAGACTGGAATAATGGTTGAACCAGACTCAGCGTCCTTCATTGACTCCAACCTAAGCATGAGTTCATTCAGACACAAACTTGAGTTTGCGAATCCGGGAGAGAAAACTGCTATATGGACTGACGCTTCTCGAATAGCGCCTTCCATTTCAGGAGTTAAGTTATCTCCCCCTTGCAATTCCAGCCGGTTGAAACAGTACACTCTCAATCCGTGTTCACGAAGGCGACGATTGACATGGCTAGCGAAGGTTTTCTGGACGTTTTGATCATAGTAATTTACGAATACATCGTAGGCTGAGGAGGATGGGAAGGATGTATTCTCAGTAGAGGAAGAGGATTCAAAGTGTGCCATGAAAGGTAGAAAGGAGTATGGGAAATGAACGCTCAAGTTCAATTGTTTAGTCTTTCTGCTTCGATCAATAACGAAATTAATGTGGAAGGTGTTTTTGTATACTCACTATTAAATGGTGCTATATTAGTTCACCAATCTGCCTCATTTTCCAGTCTTCCAGTTAAAGAATTTGGCTTCTAAAAAAGTGGCCAAAGAATAGAATTTCCACTCTTCGAGTTAAAGAATTTGGCTTTCTATTAAAGTAGCCATAGAATAGAATTTGGCTTTTACAAGTGCCCATCCATTCAACATTTGTTATCAGCGCGCTCTCCTCTTTAACGTGAAGAATTTGGCTTTCTATTAAAGTAGCCGTAGAATAGAATTTGGCTTTTACAAGTGCCCATCCATTCAACATTTGTTATCAGCGCGCTCTCCTCTTTAACGTGAAGAATTTGGCTTTCTATTAAAGTAGCCGTAGAATAGAATTTGGCTTTTACAAGTGCCCATCCATTCAACCTTTGTTATCAGCGCGCTCTCCTCTTTAACGTGAAGAATTTGGCTTTCTATTAAAGCAGCCACAGAATAGAATTTGGCTTTTACAAGTGCCCATCCATTCAACCTTTGTTATCAGCGCGCTCTCCTCTTAACCGTTACCCATCACATCACAGAGGCACCATACTCTCCTCTTTACCGTTACCCATCACATCACAGAGGCACCATACAATCAAAAGACAAGATGCTCACCGCGTAAAAGCTAAGATGCTTATGGTAGTTAAACAACATTTTATTTCTTTGACGGGAAACAATTAGATGTATACACCATACAACGTTCACATATAAAAAAGACTCCACAGTGGCATACACTAGAAAAGGACAAGATTCTGAACGCGGAATAGCTAAATCCATTTGATTTTCCACCGAAAGCAGACATGAAATTTTCCTTTTTTATGTGCCCATCCACTTCAATCAGGTTCTGCAGGAAGAAGTAGACATGGAATTGTCCATTTAAAAGTGCCCAACCACTTCAATCAAGATCTCCTCTTTTAATTAACCTTTAATAGACATGTTTGATCAGTCACAAAGAAATGGTTTGCCCAAATCAAGGTTCTATTTTCAATCAAGTTCTCTTCTTTTAATTAACCTTTAATAGACATGTTTTATCAGTCACAAAGAAATGGTTTCCCCAAATCAAGGTTCAAGAAAATAGAATTTTGGAGAGAGGAGCCATATTGTAATACACAAATATCACATTTATTACAATATAATTTTTTTATTATTATCAGTGACAAAGAAATGGTTTGCCTAAATCAAGGTTCAAGGAGCCATATTATAATACACAAAAATCACATCTATTACAATATAAGTTTTTTATAATACACGATGCTTCTAACATATAGAGTTGAAAGAGTTGTTATTAGATCTAACTTATTCTAAAGATAGTTAAGAGAAGTTGAGATAAGCACTTCAGGAGGGATTTTATTGTACACTCACATCACCACACTTTGAGAGGGGTTTTATTGTGCACTCACATCTCCAAGATATAGCAAAAAGAAATCAATATTCAACCTTGTGAAGCCCATTTAATACAGCTGTAGCAAGCTTGATGCCATGCTACCGCTGCATTAAATGACCAGCTACAGCAAGGCACCCTCTTAGATTTTAAGTTACTCCAAAAATGTATAACATTAAATGTGTTAGATGTGTTTAAGATAAACTTATCTATTTTTTTAATATTAAATTTGACTTAAATTTATTGAAATATATATTTTTTAATCTTAAATTCAACCTAAATTTATTGAAATTCAATTGTTTACATTTTAGGTAGAATGAATGTCAAACTACTGTATAAAAGCTTTTGTTAATGGGATGAGGATTCCCTCAAAACTATTAGGCTTACTAAAGTTTACTCAAATATACATAATCTTTTCCACTTTGAATTTAATCATATTAACTTTTAAGAAAAAACCCACCCTTTAAGCTCATCCAATTAATACCATAAAATGAGCTTAACTCTAATCAGAAATTTATGAATTAAAATATAATATAGATAAATGGAAACCATAGAAAATTAACAAAATGTTTGAAATGAAATCGAAGTCACCTCCAACTCTTCCAAAACAAAAATCTAAGTAACTTTCCAACCCTTCGAAAACAAAAATCTATGTAACTTACCTGGTCATTAATTTAAGTGATGGACCGTGGTTAGAATCACCCTAATGCTTTGTATTTCATGGTGGGCCGCTTGTAAAGTTTGGGCTTGGAATTCTTAAATAGCCTGGAAATTCAAGCTTAACATTTCTAATCTGGTGATTTATTCGACAATAGTAACCCAAGCACTTATTCTCATTCAAATCTCATTTGATTTGAAGATCTAAGCTGTGGAATTCTAAATTCTGTTCAAATCATGTTTGGAACTACATTAAGGTGTTAACAATCCAATAAAGTGGGCATAACTATTGGAACTTGGAAGTATCCTCATTGTCTAATCTTCGAACCTTCTATCCGATTCCAAAACAATAATACCTATTAACTTTATTAAATTATAAAAATACAATAAAAACATGTAGAAAATTAATAAAAATATCAAAATGAAATCGAAGTTACCTCTAATTGAAAATCTTACTTCCAAGCCATTAAAGTGGAATTAATGAATTAAATTATAGTACAGATAAACATAACACATGGAAAATTAATAAAAAATTCAAAATGAAATTGAAGTCACCTCAACTCATAGAAAAGAACACCGAAATAACTTACCAAGTCACTAAGGCGATGGGCCATAGTTCTAATTGATTGATGATTTGTATTCCATGGTAGATGGTTAGGAATACAAATGTGTGAGAGAAAATAAATATACAAATAATAGCAACCATAATAACAATACTAAGGTTTATTTTGAAAATTTTTATGAGGAAAAATTAGTCAATGAAGATTTTCATCTATGAGTGACCATGCAAGCTGAGCCACTTAGCTAAGATCACCTTCCAGAGCACTTACAATGGAGGATTACAACCATATTTATAGGTTCTCTACATGCAAATACAACTAGTTAGAAACCACGGGCTACCAAAACAGTGTGCCCAAAACCACATACATCCTTGCTCATTCCCACTCAAGGTGAACCCTAACAATCATCCTTTAAACTTGACTTAGGGAATTGCTTCTAATCTAGCCCCCCTAAAAACAACTAGGGTATTGAGGAATCTCATTTACATGTAAATTACACATTGTCATCTGTTGGCCCTGGGAAAATGCATACCATTTTGATTGAAAAAGTGAAGAATCCAGTCGGAAGGGGAGCAAGGACACGACGAGAAAAGGAGAACAGTGAGCCGAATTCGAGAACTTGACATATTTTGAAGAAACAATAAATGTAAGAGTGCGTTAAGTTAGACTAATAGTATATATTTGGGAATGGGAATGATTGTAACTTGGGACATTAGCACCCTTATTAATGTAACGAGATTCGGGGTAGTTAGAACAACCAATCGACTATCAGTTGAGAACAAGTCGACAATTGAAACAAGAATTGTAAGAGGTATAGAGGATCGATCCAAGCAATGTGTAGATGATCGCTAATATTAAGAAGAAGAAGAGAACCCCGATTATCGAAGAAAAAAACATAAGGTAATCACTTAACATTATGAGAGAGCTTGACAGAAAGGTCAGCAAAGAGAAGAAGGAGGACATGAGAGCATGAGAGAGATAGAGAAACTCATCTGATGTAAAGAAGATTCTGATAGAAGTCTGCAAGATGAGTGTGTAGACCAAAGTGTTCCATATATTATTAATGCCAGATGAAGAACGCTTTGTGGTTTTTCCCGTATGGGTTTCCATGTTAAATGTGTGTCTTTAATGTTTGTGCATTTTCTGTCTGAGTCTTTTGTTGGTTGTGGAGCTTGATCTTCTAGATTCAAAGATGTTATTGTTCAACTGTGTTTGTACCTCAGTTTTACTATGCACTCGTCCTAGTTGTGGGGTGCGGAGGGACATCGTCCCCCCGAGGGGGTTTGGGGGCCAGCAGGGGTTCGAGGGCAAATTCGTCGAAAGAAATATTTTGGTATGTTTGTTGGACAACAATTGGTAGACCCATGGTATTGGGTGACTCGTACTATTTTCCCATAATAATTCCCCTATAAAAGGAAAGCATTGAAATACGATTGTGTATTGTATTGTAGCATTGTAAGACAATCTCTTTGATTGTGTGAAAGAGACTATGAGAGAGAGAAGAGGAAGTGCAGCAGGGTTGTTGCAGGTTGTATCCCTTCACTTTGATGGATGTTGTAATAATAAAGGACTAAAAATTTCTATGTGGACGTATCCCATCTTGGGTGAACCACATTATATCTGTGTCTCTCTTGTAATGTGTTTAATATTTTCATCTGGTTTAATTTTTATTGCTCTATGATCCTGTTTTTCTAACATCTTTATGATTGTATTGCACTGATATTGATACAATATTGTGGAAATGACAATGATGTTATAAATCTGTGTATTTTATATGCTATGATTCTGTCAATGGGTTGGTCTTCTTTCTTGTTGTGTATGCGTTGATGGTAATCCATCCCTCCATTTTGGTCGAGCTTCTTGATTGTGTTGTCTTAAAGAAGTCCCTTTCCGTAACTGTAGAAACTTGTTTTGAGCAATTCCCATATGTATTTCGGGTGAGACCTCACCTGTGTCATAGGTATTGTTGATGGATTGCGCTATGCCAGGATGATATCTTGGGATTTGTTGGATGGATTGTGAAGACATAACCTGGGTGAGTGGAAAAGACACCAAAAAATGGTTCCGTTGTCGGGAATATGACCGTGAATCATTGTGAAGGGGATATGTTGTGGCACCCGATGAAACTAGAGATTCAAGATTGGGTGGATTACAAAGAAAGAGAGTTTTCACAAGAAGAAAGTGAAGGATCGTGTCTGAATCCGATTGGATGATTAGAAATATATGTTTACTCAGACATTCACGATATTTTCTTTAGCAAATTTTTCATTATGCTGTATGAGTGGTTATCGAAGCTAGTGACATAAAGGAAAAATGTTTGAGGTGGAGAACCCACAAAGTAGACTCCTCAGTTGATTCAATGATTGGAAAGAGTTAGTAATCCTATATCTAGGGTTGTCGACTTCTAGGTTGATAACATTTTGGAGGGATATATTAATCATATTGTAATTGACACGATAAGATCATATAGTGAGATAGAAAGAGAGTTCTTCCAAGAACCTTGAGTTCATTACTTGAAATATTTAAAGATGTGGATAAAGATGTTGGTCTATGAAAAAAGGATCTTAAGGATGGATTCCAGCGAGTAAGTTATTATACGTGGAGGACCTGGGTGATGTTGCAAGAAAGTATTGAACAAGATGGATGAGAGTAAGTTGAGATGTTCTCTGTCGATATTGAGAATGAGCAAGAGGGTGGTCACCTAAGAAGTGGAAGAACATTTCAGTCAGGAAAGAGAACAAGACTACGACAAGAAGATGAAGTTGCAACGTGATTAAAGGAAGAGACTATGAGTTAGTACCACACCTAGACGAAGAGGTAGAATATCGGCTTATATTAGAAGACGAAGAGGAGGCACTAGATCTAGATCAAGACTATGACACACCCACGACCCTACGTACATCTCAAGCAATTGTGGTATGACCTAAAATTGCATCAAAGAGTGGTGTTATAAATCATAGTAAGAATAATAGTGAAGATAGTAGTCAAGGAATTCCCACTGGTGAAATATTTAATCCAAATTCAGTTATACCCCAAGTAAATATAATGTTAGGGAGTGATATAAAGTTACCTATATTCAATGGGAACGAGTTAGAGGACCCTGAGCAACATTGGTTCATGTGTGAAGCTTTTTGGAAAGTGTGACAGGTCCAGGGTGAGGCTATAAAAAGAGCTTAGATGATTAAAACCTTTAGAGTTTGTGCTCTGGACTGGTATATGAAATTTTATGTGGTTCCTAAAAAATTGTTAGATCAGATTTGAGTTGGATTGATAGAAGAATTTAAGAAACCTAAGCTCGAATCCCAATGTATCGCAAAATTAAAATAAATTAAGCAATTGTCGACTGAGTGTGTTTGGGACTTTGACCAAAGATTTAAGAATCTGATGGCTAAAGTGAGCTTCTAGATGTCGGATGTTCAACACAAAGAATTCTTTATTATTGCAATGCTACCACATATGCGTGTTTCTTTGATGCAACATAAGATTGTATCCCAGAGCGAAGCTCTTAATGTTTCTATGAAATTGCAAGCTTCATTGGTTGGAGAAAATGGCACAAGAATGATGCAAATATAGTTGCATCTTTCCAATCTAACAGTGCATATACAGGATATCAAAAAACAAAAATAAATTCAAAAAGAGGTATGGTGTACAAGATGTAGAACTTAAGGCCATCATAAAGATTCAGGTCTAGCTTTCTTGAATTATCTTGCATCAGGAACGTTGAACCTGATAAATTCACAAGGAATTCGCTGGTGTATAATTTTCCAGACAAGAGGTCATCGATCGGAGGAATGCTTGTATCTAAACAAGACAATAAGTTCACCTTCCAACCTATTTTGTAAATTATGTTTATCCGTGGGTCACGGTGAGTAAGACTGTAGAGCATACGAGTTGTTATACGAGAAGATAGTCGACATGTATCTGATGAAGAATGATGAACAGATGCAGGCCGAGAGAAATCAGGAACAATACCCTCTACTAAGGGGGAGGTGGTCCTTTTAGGATTCGAGGACAGGGAGGAGGATTTGGTCAGAGAAAATGCCAAATTATTTGTTATAATTGTGGACAACAAGAACACTTTGTCAGAGAATGTACTAATCCTCATTTCATAAGAAGACATAGTTCCTAGGAGTTGGTCAATAGGCATATTTTTAAAATCATTTAATTCTTCTATTATAGAAACTTTGGGATTAAATCTATCAGGAAAAGATCTCAAAAATTTTTGAACTAAGGGTGTTTCCTCAATATTTTCACCAAGATCTTTCATAGCATTTGAACGGTTTCTTCTGCTCTTAAGAAATATTTACTAACAGTCTCATCCTCATTCATATTTAATTGTTCAAATTTTAGTCTACATGTCTGCAATTTGGCATCTTTTACTTTCTCATTTCCTTCATAACTGCTTATAAGTTTGTCCCGCAACTCTTTTCCAAATTCAAGATGCATCACCTTAACAAACTCAACTTCTGCAAGACCACTCAGGATAGAATTCATTTCCTTTGTGTTAAAACCATGGTTAAAACTAAATTCCAACTTATAATCTTTGGAGGATAGCACAATAGGCTTTACATAGCCAGTGTCTACTACATCCCAAACATCAACACCTAACAACATTAGATATGTTCTCATTCTAACCTTCCACAAGGAAAAATTTGTTCCATCAAACAGAGGAACCTTATTGGTTGAAGTCCCTTCATGACTTGTCATGTTTAGGCTTACAGATCTACCTTTAAATAAAAGGAACCCGCTCTGATACCAATTGTTGAGGTTATTCAAATCACTAAGAAGGGGAGGTAGTGAATTAGTTATTCCAAAGCTTAAACAATTTTCGTCTTTTTAAACCTTTATTACTGTTCAAGGATTTACAACCATGATATAAAGCATAATTAATTATTATCAATCATATATATGGTGGGGATAGAGACAGATATTCACAAGCAAATTCATAATAGAAAATTATTTTATTATTAAATCAACTTTCTTTGAGCACCAATTCAAATGAGGCTACAACCTTTGTTTTACAAGCAACAACTTGTGGTTGTTCTTTTTTTTATCTCTCCCCGGTCCTCTTGATTTCTTTTTTGCTCATTGAAAGCCGAGGTTGTTTGTTATATCTTGTCTTTATCGATAAATTCTCCTTCATCAATGCAACTAAAGAAATGGGAAAACCTATGTAGTTTAGTGTGAACATCTAGCAAATCCCGTAATGGTGTTGTAGTGCATCTCTAAATTTGAAGCAAGTTTATCTTAATTATTCTTCAATTTCTACAACTTAGTTTCTATATTGTCTTGCTTAGTTTTCTATTTTCCTATATGGATACTTAAGTATTCTATGGTATGTTCCATGTCCTCAAGTTGAAATGTCAATTGTCTAAGGATTTAATTGATTTCATGGATAATTCGATTAGCCATTTCAATGGGTTGAGATGTATCAAAGAAACATGGAAAAGGCTATAAGATGGAATACCTCTATAGATAAGAAAAAGTGCTAGACACTCAAACCTTGATTCCAAATAAAAATTAATTCCAAACTTTCTTAATACAACTTAAGACCTAACTAAAAATGAGTCACATAGATAGAAATATTTACTTGAAAAAAAATCACAAATCCCACTATAACTATTACACACCAAACCCAGCCTCATCAAAATCGAATATGACTACAATTTAAAAGCCTATAAAACTATGCACCAAACGAAACCTCATCAAAATTGAATATAACTACAAAGTTAAAAACCTATGAATAAAACAAAACAAAGCATGATAACTATTCCTACATTCTATTGTTATTTAAATAAGAAATTAATAATTACTCATGCATTCTATTGTTATATCATGTATCATCGAATGGCTTTTCTAGAACCAAACTTATATTAGATCTCTCTCTATATATGAATATATTGAAACTATGAACATGTTTAAAAATTTATTAGGTTTATATAAAATAATATAAAATTTATTTTAACCTCACTCATTGTGTGTCATTGTGACGTGCAGTTCAGAACAAGAGCCACATTCAAATATTTTGTATAACTTTTGCTTTAAGCCCATTTGGTATGGCTTGTAGTTCGGAAGAATGGAATAATGTCCAGATTCTAGGTGTAATTGGAAGAACATTTTAAAACACTTTTATCGCTTGTGGTTTGGAACTAGGCCTCTAGAGAGTTTACAGTACATATTCCTCTTTACATGTAAAGGAGCTTTACAGTCTGAATTCCTCTTCCCCACCAAATGCATATGGTGTCCAATTGATGCGGTATTAGCTTTTCTTGAAACTTGGATGAGTTAAATGGAATCTCCTATAAGAAATGTATAAAATACATATCTCTGGCTTTACATTCACCTCCATGGGGTCAACCTTAGAGGCCCTTACGGCTATCAAAGCTAAGCACGGGACAACGTATTTCTAATTTACAGTTGCACAACAAATAAACATGTCGGTTTCCAACCTGTTGATAATAATTTTGTTCAGAGTTTGCATTAATGCTACGTCAATGTGAATTCTACTGCTCTATCGAATCAAACCTACGTCGGCCATGGAAAAGAAACCAAGTTTTTGCTGTTTGTGAAGATTTATAGAGAAGATGATTCATCCACGACGAAAGCTGGACGATAGAAAAAACGACCAAATGCTATCTGTTTGAGCAGGAAGAATATGAAATCATGGACGAAATCGGAAGGGGCAGGAGTGCTATTGTGTATAAGGCAAAGTTCCTCACTTTAAACAAAGTGGTGGCCATCAAGTGCCTAGATCTTGATGTGATTGGCGGGGATATGGAGAAGATCCAGCGAGAAACAAAAACCTTAATGCTTCTCAGCCATACAAATGTATTAAGCGCTCACTGTGTTTTTCTTGTGAATCAATAACTATGGGAAGCGATGCCATTCATGGCAGGAGGTTCCCTTCATACCATTCTCAGGACGTCTTCACCCGAAGGGTTACAAGAATCGATAATCACAACAGTTATGAAGGAGACTCTGAAGGCCTTGGATTATCTCCACAAGGAGGGTCACATCCACCAGGACGTCAAGACTGGAAATACTTTAGTCGACAGCGATGGATCCGTCAAGCTGGCAAACTTTGGTGTATTTGTGTGTATTTTTTAGTCGAGTGATAGGGAGAAGATGAAGAGAATTACAGTTATAGGTTCCATTTTTTGGATGGCCCCGGAAATCATATTTTGTGATGCAGATGGAGGATATGACCAGCAAGATAACATATGGTCTCTGGGCATTACAACGATGGAGCTTGCTCATGGCCTCCCTCCATACTTTGGGAATCCTCCCATGCTTGTAATTGGTAAGCTGGGAAGAGGTAATTCTCGACGTCCTTCACGGAGATGGTGGCCTCGTACTTGGCGTTTGATCCGCAGAAAAGATCCTGTGCTGAGAAACTGTTGAAACATTCCTTCTTTCAGCAGCATGCTAGGTCACGTATTTGATGTTAGGTTTGAATAATTTATATCCAAAAGATATGAAACCTTGTTGAGGTAGGCCATCCACCACATATTATATAATAAAAAATATTAGTGATATTAGGAGTTTGAGGAGTTTATTATGAGTTACAACAATTTTATTAGGTCTTTTACTCTTAGATGACTACACATTAGCTAGACTCCTAGATGTCAAACGCACTTGGACTAAGCCTTAAGTGATTAGACTTGAAGTTAACCTGATAGTTGCAAAATCATTGGACTTAAGCTAATAGTTGTAAAATCATTAGACTTAAGTTAAGTTATCCAACATAACTCTGATTAGAGTTGAAGTTAATCTAATATTTCTAGAACCATTGGAGTTAAGCTAATAGTTGTATCTAATAGTTAAGCTAATAGTTATCTAATATAACTGTGATTAGAGTTGAAGTTAAGCTAATGGTTTTAGAATCATTGGAGTTAAGCTAATAGTTGTATCTAATAGTTATCCAATATAACTCTGATTAGAATTGAAGTTAAGCTAATAGTTCTAGAATCATTTGAGTTAAGGTAATAGTTGTATCTAATAATCGATGGATTTAAGAGTTGGTGCAAGCTAATGCTGGTCACTTATGATGCGTTTGTTGCAATGGACTTATGGAAAAACAGAAATATGAATATATCAATATTAGAGGTACCTACACAACTTTTTGGAATATGGCGTAAGAATATGAAACGTGGACAATTGGATTACCTTCCGGAATATATAACCTTTATTTATGGAAATTAAGTATAAATCCCCAAAAACGAGGTTCTTCTAAGGTTGGTATGTTATTTTTTCCCAAAAAATAATGAATATGTTTGAGTTGGTTCACTCGTTTGGTATGCAAATGGTGGAATTTTGTGAAAAATATATATATAGAGTTGTAGATAACAGGTGTGTCTAGTGCAACATTATTTTTCCATATTTATTTATGTTATTATATATATAATTTTTTTAAATTAAGGAAGTCAGTGATGCCCTAAAATGACAAGGTCGAGTGTTGGTCCGCGACATCTTGGTATTAACATAGTCAATGAACGATTTTTTTTTTAGGACATAGGTCTTTGTGTCTTCTTGTCCGGGTTCTTTTCCTTTTTCTAAATAAGCAAGCCAATCAAAGTTATAGCCGAAGCAAATAACCTACCTTTTTTGTTAGATTGAGGTTAGTTCATTTAAACTTAAATACAAAATAGAAAAAAATAAATATTACATATGAACAGAATCTACAGACAGAGTTACGCAAGTGTGTGAATTTTCATTAGCAGTGGACAAGCCTGGCATATGCAAAATCATGCACAAAATATGAGAAGTGGTACAAAACATGTTTTATGTCATAAGACAGTCCAAACCACTTGGTTTGGAAACCTGAACTTAAAACCAAAGCAGCCAAGTCATCCACCACGTAGGTTGGAAAAAAGGTGCCCACCAAAATTCTAAATTTAATCACGCATGCAGATAGTTTAAAATGTCACATGCACGCACTAGAAGTGTGCTCGTGCTTCTAAATGTGTATGCGTTAAAGACACTTGCGCGTATTTGTTTAGTTAAAACTTTGTTTTGATTTTATTTTCAAGCATTTGCAATGGAATGATGATGATGAACAATGATGATGATGAGGAGGAGGATAATGACAATGATGACGACGACGACGATGATGATGATGACGATGACAATGATGATGAACAATGATGGTGGTGATGATGATGATGATGATGACCACGATGACTATGAATATGATGACGATGATTATGATGATGATGATGATGATTACGGCGATGAGGATGATGATGTTGATGATGATGATGATGATGATGATGACCATGGTGATAATGACCATGACGATGATGACAATGAATGATGATGACGACGATGATGATGATGTCGATGACGACGATGATGATGATGATGACGACTATGCTGGTGATGATAATGATGATGATGAGGATGATGACTATGATGATGAGGATGAGGATGATGATGATGAGGAGCAGGAGTAGGATGATGACTATGATGAGGATGATGAGGATGAGGATGAGGATGAGGATGATGACGATGACCATGATGACCATGACCATGACCATGAACAATGATGGTGATGATGATGAGGATGATGACAATGCTGACTATGATGATGATGATGATGATGATGATGCTGATGATGATGAGGAACACTGATGATGGTGATGATGATGATAGGTTTAGTTGAAACTTTGTTTTGATTTTAGTTTCAAGCATTTTCAATGGAATGATGATGATGACCATGGCGATGATGATGAACAATGATGATGATGAGGAGGAGAATGATGACAATGATGACGATGAGGATGATGACTATGATGATGATGATGAGGATGAGGATGATGATGATGATGAGGATGATGATGAAGACGACGACGATGATGATGACGATGACGATGATGATGAACAATGATGGTGATGATGATTATAAGGATGATGACAATGATGATGATGAGGATGATGACTATAATGAGGATGATGAGGATGACGATGAGGATGATAATGATGACAATGATGACGACATTGGTGATGATGAGGAGGAGGAGGAGGAGGAGGAGGAGGAGGAAGATGATGATGAGGAACAATGATAATGATGATGATGATGATAGGTTTAGTTGAAACTTTGCTTTGATTTTATTTTCAAGCATTTTCAATGAAATGACGATGATGACGATGACGATGATGATGAACAATGATGAGGAGAAGGAGGAGGATGATGACAATGATGATGACTATGATGAGGATGATGAGGATGATTATGAAGGTGATGATGAACAATGATGGTGATGATGTTGATAAGGATGATGACAATGATGATGATGAGGATGATGACTATGATGATGATGACAAGGATGATGATGATGATGATGATGATGATGATGATGATGACAATGACCATGATGATGAGTTATGATGACTACGACGATGAGGACCAAGGATGATGATGATGATGACAATGACGATGACCATGATGATGAACAATGATGATGATGAGTGATGATGACGACGATGATGAGGACCAAGGATGATGATGATGATAGGTTTAGTTGAAACTTTGTTTTGATTTTATTTTCAAGCATTTGCAATGGAATGATGATGATGAACAATGATGATGATGAGGAGGAGGAGGATGACAATGATGATGATGAGGATTATGACTATGATTATGATGATGAGGATGATGACGATGATGAGGATGAAGATGATGATGGCGATGATGATGATGATGACGACGATGACGATGATGAGGATGATGATGATAATGAGTATGATGGTGATGATGAGGAGGATGATGATGATCACAATGACTATGACTATGATGACGATGATTATGATGATTACGATGATGAGGATGATGATGATGAGGAGGAGGAGGAGGAGGATGATGATGATGAATATGATGATGAACAATGATGGTGATGATGATGAGGAGGAGGATAAGGATGATGATGATGATGAGGATGATGATTATGACAATGATGATGAGGAACAATGATGATGATGGTGATGACAATGATAAGGATGATGACAATGATGATGATGAGGATGATGATAATGATGATGATGATGATGATGATGATGACTATGACTATGATGACGATGATTATGACGATTACGATGATGACGACGATGACGATGATGACGATGATGATGAGGATGATGATGACGATGATGATGAGGAACAATGATGATGATGATGGTGATGACAATGATAAGGATGATGACAATGATGATGATGAGGATGATGACTATGATGATGATGAGGATGACAATGATGATGATGATGACGGTGACAATGATGATGATGAATGATGGTGATGATGATGAGGATGAGGATGATGATGATGACGATGATGATGAGGAACAATGATGATGATGATGATAGGTTTAGTTGAAACTTTGCTTTGATTTTATTTTCAAGCATTTGCAATGGAATGATGATGATGAACAATGATGATGAGGAGGAGGAGGATGATGACAATGATTATGATGAGGATGATGACTATGATGATGATGTTGATGATGATTATGATGATGATGATGATGATGACCACGACGATGATGATGATCACAATGACTATGACTATGATGACGATGATTATGATGATGATGATGATGATTAAGATGATGAGGATGATGATGTTGATGATGAAAATGATGATGACCATAACCATGATGATGATGACCATGATGACGATGATGAACAATGATGATGACGATGATGATGAGGATGATGAGGATGACTATGATGACGATGATTATGATGAAAGCTGAGCTTGAGCTTGGTGCAAAATGTTGAGCTTGACCTTAGTGCAGTAGATCAACCTTCTTTTAGAATGCATTTTTGGCACTTTTTCTGATATGATGGAAAATATACTTCATCCTGGATTAGTTATCCCTTGATTTCATCATGGGATAAGTTGTCTCGGTTCATCTTGTTCTCTCTTTAGTCTTATATGATGTCCTAGGGAGTAAGATGTTGATCAGTTGAGATTTTGTTCTTGAAGATAGTGATTTTATTATATAAATTATGTCGAAAGGGAATTTTCAAAGTAATGGGGGTGATTAAAATTCCAATAATGTAGTGGCTATGACTCGCGAGTTTATTTTCATGTGACGGTTATTCATCGATGTCTGCAAATGTATGGTCCATAGAATAGAACATATCATCTGGAACTAGAAATATTCAAAGAAATGTGTGACCATCAGTGTAATGAGTGTTTATATGTCTATTAAATATTTTGACGGTTTTCAAGATTTAGTAATGAGATTTCGCCCATTTTCAAGATTTAGTAATCAATATTTTTAGTAAGCCATTTGATACTCCATATAACGTGGCCCTTCCAACATCACATCTATAAAATTTGAAAGACGAAGGATTTTGTAGAGTCCACAGAGCCTGATGCTTTCTTCTTTCTTGATAGTAGCTGTGAATTTCAATTACTCATGGAACTCGTATCCAGGATTTTGATGTGTCAGCTCGCACAAGCACTCTCTGCATTTTTCTCAGTACACGATTGATGACTTATTAACAGAGCTTTATCTATCCCATTTTTTATATATAACAAGCAACCAGTCCAAGTTTGATTCAAGGATGATGACAAAAATGATGATGAGGATGATGACTATGATGATGATGATGATGAGGATGACTATGATGACGATGATTATGATGATGATTACGATGATGATGACTATGATGATGATTATTATGGTGATGATGGTCAGTGTTGGATGCCTCCCTTACCCTCCACTAGCCATAGGTAAGGAGCCTAAGACCTCATAATGGCACCCACGGAACTAAGAAGAAAGTAGTAGTGAAGACTATATTGTAAAAATACTCATACATGTGTGAATACCAAGACGTTGTTGAAGAATGATAGTTATTAAATGGGATAAATGTTAGTGAGTAAATGTTAGGTAGGAGTACCCATGTGTCTCGTTGTGAATACACTTTAATGTGTGTGCGCACTCTTATACATGCGTGCGCATGGTAAAATACGCGTGCATGCACCCGTTACTAGTTAAAAAAATAGAGATCTAGATTCCTGGGATTGCTACCAATTTTCATGGGTTTTCTACAACTGTTTGTGCATTTTGTGCTCCTAAACCCTGCAATTTGGCTCACTCTCGTATCCAGGATTTTGACGTGTCAGCTCACATAAGCACTCTCTGTATTTTTCTCAGTACATGATTGATGACTTATTAATAGAGCTTTCACTACTACATTTCGATCCAAAATCCGACGGTTACTTCCGATGGCGCGTGGATTTCTCTTTTTAAACCTAGCAAAAATCACAAAGTTAAATTTTTTTTTTGTAAATGTAACCACCAGCATCGCTTAAGCAACGGATATTCTCCTAACCGTCGGTTAAGCGACAGATATTCCCATAACCGTCGCATATCCGACGCTTATGCTAAATACTTTACATCCAAGCACAATACGTTTTATCAAAGCATAGCGGTTTTTTCTTCAAGGGAAGCTCTGATTTTAACTAACCGTCGCATATCCGACGCTTAGTTTTAAATTGAAAATCGTATCCGTATTATTGCCGCGCTTTCCACTTCACTTGCAAATGCTAAAGATCTTGGAGAGTGGATTGGTGCTACTGCACATGGGCGGGGAGGATGGCGCGAAGCGAGAAGGGCAGGTATCTAACCTACCGGGGGTTATCATTAACCAGGGCTCCTCATTTAGGCTATTCTTTTTGCAACAAGGCTCTTTCCTCATAAAACAGGGTTCTTCAATAAACAGGGCTATTATTTTCCAGGGTTATTAAAGGCTGCTCCTATTTAAACAGCTTTTCATTTTCCCTA
>LPNX010571779.1:6946-44842 GCA_001517045.1 Pseudotsuga menziesii
CCTGCTTTATGACCAAATGCTAGAGACAAAGGCCCTAAGACCCGTTCCTCTATGAATCATGTATCACGTATCATGCACATGCTCTTAAAAACCAATTTCAAATAAATTTTTATAAAAAAATTATTATTTGTCTCGGGCCTATAGTTGATTAATTGTCTCTATGGTTTATATCAGGTTGTTTAGTTGGTGTTTTATGGATTTTTTTCAATCCTCCATGAATTCACAGAGGATTGAAAAAAATCGGGCAGCATTTCTGCTTGCCCGAGACACATTTCAAAAATAAACCGGTAGCATAAACCCTACCGGTTGACATAATTTATATATATATATATATATATAACAAATTAACAAAAAAATTCAATTTAACTACAAATTTTCAAAAATCTGGTAGCATTTCTGCTTGCCGGTACACATTTTAAACATGAAAATTATAAAAATATAAATTTACTAAATTTGAAAACAAAACTATAAAAACATACATCTACTAAATTTGAAAACAAAATTATAAAAATATACATTTATCAAATTTTATAAATTTATAATTTTTTTTTAATTCCATTTAAATTGAAAAACAATTTAAATGGTTACCTCTTTGCTCTGACATTGTGACGAGGATGGGTTGCTTTGGGGCGATGGTCGCTGTTCCTCGGTCGAGTTCGCTGTCCCTCGGTCGAGCTCTGTCCCTCGGTCGAGCGATTGAAAATGACAAATGGGGCCCCGGCGGCCCCATTTTATAATTTTTTTAGAAAAAGATACCTCGACCGAGGTATGGACCTCGATCGATCTATGTACCTCAACCGAGGTACATACCTCGGTCGAGGTATTTATTAACCCTCGGTCGAGGTATTAATACCTCGACCGAGGGTTAATAAATACCTCGACCGAGGGCTGAAAAATACCTCGGTCGAGGGCTGAAAAATACCTCGGTTGAGGTTTTAATACCTCGGTCGAGGGTTTATAAATCCCTCGACTGAGGTACATTTTTTTGTTTTTGGCAAGATGCGCTTGCCAAAAAGTGTTACCCAGGTCCGTGGATTCACCCAAACATACATGAATGCAAGGCTAGTCTAATGAAATTTCCTTTGAAGTAAAATGAAAAGAATATCTTAACACATTCATGAAAAGTAGTGTTTTTCAACATACATGAATGCATAAAGCCTAAAAAATAAAATCCATGCAATAAGAACATGGACCAACGCTATGGAAAATCAAAGGCCCAAAAAGCAATGGTTCCTAAACTTACATCTAAAATATTGCTGGACTTACTTGTATTGAGTTAGATTGTGAGCATTTGTCAAGGTGAATAAGCACGTCTGAAGTAACTCACCCATTTGTTAGGAACTACCATCCCTGGTGTTATTACTTGTCCTACATATGCTAGAGTGAGTATCCCCTGTACATATCCAAAGTGTCATAGTGTCAAGTTGGTAGTCATCCTTTGGCTTAGCCTTGTAAAATTTTACTCCTCACCCTTCACTAGCAAATTGATTACAACTATGAAGTGAGCATGGTCTTGAAAGTCTGGTCTGAGTTATAGTTAATTAATGAAATATTTTATATTTGGTTGATAGATCACCAGTGAAATGATTGCTACTTGTTATAAGTGTTATTTGAATGATTTGTAGAGCATGTATTGACCTATGAACACTTGCAACAGATGGATGTTAGCCCGTGTTTTATTACTGGTTATATGGTCATTTAGAGATTATTATTTTGTCTATCTAAGTATATTGGATATTGTAGATGATCATGCAGAGACCTTGAAGGGGTATGAGTATACACCTTAGATGTATTTGGACTCTCTGAGTCCAGTGAGATAGCTTGTTTTTAGTTCCTGGCACTTGCAGAGATGATTTGGCTTAATGTACCCTTCTAGTGCAGTTTTGGCATACTGGATGGCATGCCTGAGCAGGGATATATTTTTCTTGGATATCATAGGGCACTGTATGGGGCATGGGGGGTCCAAACACTCGTTTGTACCATATTACCCCCATCCCTGAGAGCTTGGTGGGCTCAGTTAGATAACACAGGAACCCTAGGAGGCAGTTTTTGTCACTTCACATTTCTCGAAGCAGATAAAAAACAATTAAAGTGGCTACTGAAGAACTTGATTAATGCTATTGAGGCAAGGAATTGGAATGGGGTGAGTTCTAAGGATGAGGGTGATGTCTTCCAATTTTTCTCCAGTAGTTGCAGCACTTGGATGGGCCCACATCTATGTTTCAGGCATATTATATTTTTTTTGGAGATTTTGGAGGCTCATGATTTCCTCAAGGAGGCACAACTTCATAGTAAAAAATTTATATTATTTTTATTGTGCCATGGGGACACCCAAAAGGAGTTAGTTAACACTCCTGGGACCCACGATATGCTTCATTTTTTTTGTTGAGTGGGATCCCCTCTCCTAGGGTGATTTAGTCAATTTTTATATTATATTATTGTATTGATCAATGTATTGTATGTTGAGCTCATATAAACCATTGATTAGAACATTTGTATCTTTTAATATTACCCACTCATTTGAAAAGTGGTTAGAATTTTGGTTCTCTCATTCCTATTTAAAGGAGAGAGCTTCTCATTTGTAAGGGGTATTTGGCTCTTAGATCTGGATAATATAAAAACTTTCTTGTGGATATTTCTTGGATCTCCTTTGCATCTAGTGTTCTTAGATGGTGATTGGAAAGTCCTTTTCTTCCTAGCATTCAAGAAATTGTTGCAAGATCTATATTTTTTTGGGGAATCTTTGTCTTGTCTACAGGAGGGCGAGATCATCTTGGGTTTTTTTGCAAGGGTTCCTCAACTCGCTTGGATTGGCTTCACTTGTAAAAGGGGGTTTTGATTAGTGTCATTGCAATCTATGATTTATTCTTGTTATTTTTCTGTAGCATCTTGCTTTTTCTCATGATATAGAAAATTTGATATGGTTGACGTTTGATGTGGAGGAGAGAGGGCGCATTGACTTCTTGGAGCAAAACGTTGAACATAAAACTTACTCAAACCTTCTCAAATTTATTGGGATAGAAGGTATCATCATCATTAAGGCACATACAAGGATTTCAAGGTAAGATCTACAGGTTAGTACCTTTCTTCCAGATCTCAATCCATTGGCATCTGCTTTGTTCATTTTTACATTAAAATCCCATAAACAATAAAAAACCAAAAAATATTTAAAATTAGACCACTTGATCTCGGGCCAAACCGCTGTTGGGTTTTGTAGATCAGGTCATACCCTCACCAAATCATCCTCAATCCTAAGCTGAAAGTAGCTAGTTTTCCCTAGATCTGAGAAACTGTCCTCCCAAACCCTAGCACTATCCACCTTTTTTTCTTACTTTTTTCAGGATCTAATTTTTTCGACAAAATATCTTGTTGGGTTTGTAGATCGAGCCATCCTCTCACCAAATCTCCTTCAGTGCTGAGCTAGAAGTGGAAAGGTTGCCCTATATCTAAAAAGTTGACCTCCTAAACCCTAGCGCTAGCCATCTTGCTGTTGATTTTCCTTGTAACCTTACTTTTCTGGCAAAATACCTTCTTGGGTTTGTACATCGGGGTATTTCCTAGGTGGGTTTCCTTCAATGCTAGGCATATAGTGACTCCATTACCCTAGATCTTGTAGGAACTGATCTCCAACCCTAGCGTTATCCCCTCTTTGGCCTCTTTTTCCTGTGATATGACTCGGGTACTTTGACATTGTCATATATTTCATTGAGTCTATCCATGGGTACTAGATATCCCCAATCCTGTCCTTTTGCCTCCCTGCATTGGTTACGTTTCCCAAGGCAGCAGATATCTTCACCTATTGCTAGTACCTTAACACCAGATCTAGTATTTAATTCATAGGTCACTGGTGTTCCACTTTGGATCAAGCCTCATACTTCCTAAACCTTAATCCAAAGCATTGGTTCACCTAGTGACATCATCCATAGATCTAGGGTTTCCATTACCTTACACCTTAAGTAGCTCAAGTCCTTTTGATCTGATCTGGTGTATAGGTTTGATCTCTCCTATCGGGAGTAGATCAAGGTCTCCCCATTTGTTGTCTTGGGCTAAGATAACATAAACCGAAGACTACCTTGATGGGTGTGACAACCATCCATTTGGGATTCGATGCAATCTTGGTTCCACCTCGATATTTGCATGTCCCTCTACCATCCATATTGGATGCATCTCACATAGAAAACTACAAGTTTGGTGATAACACTACCATAAAAAGTCACTTGGGGGGGGGATTGTTAGAATCACCCCCAAAAGTCACTTTTAGGGGTGGTTGTGATCTCTTCCAAAACCCCCCAAAATTACATACTTTTAGCATCGGTGCTATTAGGGGCAGCTTTGTAAAGACCGTCTCCAAAGAAAAAACTGCCCCCAAAAGTTACATTTGGAGGTCGAAGACAACGACCCCTAAAATTCAAATTTGTTGTAGTGAAGAGGGTGGATCTTACCATAAGATCATGGAGCCACTCATTTCTTTGTTGTAGTTTGCAGACAGGAACCACATCATCTTGGAGGATGTTTATGAGGGGTGAGATTCCATGATTGAGTCCATGAGGACCATTGTTATGGAGACTCAATGTCCCAAGTATGAAACATCAATAGAGAACTTATGGTCCATCATTCAGGATATTCTTACCTCCAAGTACGATAAGAATTACACACCTTTGCATTGCTTGGCCCACTCCTTGAACCCTAAGTTCTATAGTAAGGAATAGATCAATGGTAGGCCCTCAAATAGAGTCCATCCTCACATGGATGGAGAGATTTCACAGGGGAGGAAGATAGCATTTAGGAGGCTATTTCAGGATAGAGACTTACTTGATGAGGTGGCGAAGGGATTTGTAGATTTTTCCATTGCTTATGGGAGATTTGGAGGCTACAATGTGGTTGGATACAGGGGAGTTAATAATCCCTATTATTGGTGGGAAACTCATGGGGAAACATACCCTCTTCTGCAAAATATAGCCTTGAGGATCATCTCTCAAGTTACATCATCTTCTAGTTCTGAGATGAATTGGAGCACATATGGAAACTTGTACAGTTTGAAGAAGAGCAAGATTGAGCAGTCCAGAGCAGAGACGATGGTGTATGTGCACACCAACCTTCGTCTTATTTACAAGAAGAGGGAGGAGTGGGTGAAGGGAAATACAAATATGTGGGATGTCTTTCCTGATGATATGGGTTTGGACATTAGTACTGAGTTGGAATTAGCCAACCTAGATCTTAATGATCTAGTGCTAGAGCCGATGAAGTTTGATGATAGTGATCCTTTGGAGGTGTCATATTCCACACCAGCATATATTGATCATCAACCGGTGAAGTTTGATGATAGTGATCCTTTGGAGGGGTCATCCTCCACACCAGTAGATATTGATCATCAGAACGGTGGAGAGGAGGAGGAGGAGGAGGAAGAAGAAGAAGAGAGAAGTTATGAGTTTGTTGATTCAAGAATGGAGGAGGACTATTGATAGATGAGACTCCTCATTATTCCATCTTGATCTACACCATTTTGTATTTACTATTACTATTGGTGTATTTGGCATTTTCCAATTGCATTCTGACATCTATGTAATACATTTTGATTTTGATGACTTAATGAGAAATATGGTTTTGACTCCTAAGTATTGACATCTTGATCTATGACTATCATGAGTATATNAGCTAATAAATATAATGCAGGAATCAGGGAAAGAGAAACATTTATTTGTTTTGTTTCTCAAGTTTTCATCTAAACCAACATAGAAAATTCATGGGTTGGAATTTAAATTTGATTCCATGTAAATTTAAATTCCCTCATGAGGCATAACTATGTGTTGAAATCTGTGAATATAAAAAAATGCCATTAGTAGAATCATAGGGTTTAGTTTTGAATCTGTTTAATGTTTACACTAAGTAGTTTCAAATCTAGTTAATGTATATGCCAAATCAAATCTCTCTATATAAGCAACGACCCAACACTTGTATTGGGGGGGTGGATAGAATGTAGAAGTTGGAAATTTTTGGAATAAAATACAGAGTCCTTGAAAACTCTATTTTGCAAATACTTTGATGTTCACTATGAGATTATCCGCATTGTAATTTAAGTTTATTGATATAGAAAATACCAACAACCAACTTTCTAGAGGTGCCCCATTCTAGAGAGGAGGAGTTGTGGATATGTAGGTTATTTCTATTTTTTGTAGAGTACATGTTGTAGCTTAGCATTTTACAAAGGCATAGATCGTTGTTTAGTAGAATACATATTCATTCCATTCTTGTAGATTAGCTTATAATTTAGTATCCATTGCGAAATGGTTGTATATACAGTTTCACAAACTTAGAAAAAGGGAAATGAGACCTATGACTATCCTTAATTATTGGTAATCCCAACCGAAGTAGCACCACCAGTCAAACTAGCAATTACAGTCAGTAGTTTTTGGTTAACTTTCATTTTGAATGTATGTCTTTAGTTTTCCTTTACATTTCGAAAAATCTAAATTTTTGTTTGTTTATTTCCTTCCTGGACCTTTTCTTTTTACAGCAACGAGAGAAGTGATCCATGGAAAAAGAAATTATTTAGATCATACGAAGATATTTCCTGGCAAGAACAAGGTTTCCATTCGCATGATTGGTGTTCAAGTACATGGGTCATTGCCAAGAGTGATTGAACTAGCCTTTAATTTATGAAGTGCGGTTTGATGCAATTTCCTTTCATTAAGCAATCAGTTGTAAATAATGAACCTGGATTCTATACATATAGTGCACACCATCTCGTAAGTTTCATTTGAACTCCAGATTGATAAGTAAATGCACTGTGTCTTTTGTTGCTCTTTTTAGGGAAATAATTAGCTCGTCATATGTCATGAACAATCCTCTTTCCACGAACTATGGAAATTGTTCATAAATGATTTCTCAATATTCTTGGATTGATAAACACTACAAATGAACCTAACTTTTCACATTTACCCCAACTACTCCAATTGACAATGATCTACTAAGACATTCATATCCCCATGAACCTATATATTAGACCTTGACGTTGTAGGCCGATAATTTTATTTTCTAAAGTTTATTGGTTCAAAAATATTGTGATCTCTTCCAATTGGCATACAACTATTTTGGGCTTAGAGAAAGGTTTTGTTTTTCGTTTCTCTACAAAAGCTTCTAGAATCTCTCCAAACTCATGGTAGATTTAGAGTTGGATAGTTAAACTACTTCCACTTTTCACGTCAGAGGAATTATATCTGGATGTTAGAACTATTAATCTTGTGTATAAATGTAAGTGGCTAAAAATAATATTTTTACTTTTCATGACACTATCACTATTGATGTTGTAATACTGCCTTAATTTCACAATTATGATAGTGGCCAATTGGGCATGGCCTCACAACCTTTTTGGATATCCTCGAGACTATAGGGTGAATATACATAGATTTATGGTCATGACCTCATGACCTTTGTTGTCTTCCATTTTTACTACTCACTGTTAACTACCTTATTGCTAGAATTTTTTTTTTTTGTAACACTATAAAGTTTCCATATGTCATTCATGCTTTGAAACCCAATCAAAATTTAAGTTTGATAAATAGGGAATCCTATCTGACTTTATGCAAGTTTTGAAGGATACAATTAGTATATTTGAGGAGCTCATAGGGCTCTTCTATCAAATGTAACTATCAGAAATAAAGTCTAGTGTTATCTCGTGGACTACAATTATTACAAGTTATGCTAGAATGGTCATTGCCATAACGCCCTGGAGGACTTTTGTGAAATGGAACTGGTAGGCATAACATGATGTGAGCTCATGGAGTTCCATTATCACAAATTATGCCCAAAATATCCATTGGGATGTGGCTTTGGGTTTCTTTCATAAAATGCAAATCATAGGCTTGACAACTAATGTAGTTACAATTGCAACTACACATACTACCTATGCCAACTACCAGCTAGTTTAAAAACTAGACTACAACACAATATGAATGATGAGACATGACGGTAGACACCAAGAAGAAAATAATCCATATTAGCAGTGACTCTTCTTAATATTGAAGGACACTTAAAGAATGAAAACATTAAAATGAACCAATTATTGAAGATGCTATGATATATTCATTCAAACAAGTGATTACCTCTATTCCTTTCAACTTTTCCTTTTATTTACATGTCTGTATCTCCAAGGAAAATAGTTAGAAATTAACCCCAACATGTTGGTTGAGGTAAGTGACAATGTGACAAGTGACTCATAACATAATATTTGTAATGCACAAACCAAGGTAACACCATCTTGTACTTTACAAAAAATGACCAATAGTTATCTTCTCTAATGCCATCAGTGTAGACAATAGCTCCAACTTTCCATCTTTGTCCACTATTCATAACTCCATTCTGAAAATTGAGAAGAAAACATGTTGCAACTAGTAAAAAGTAAAATTCACATCTAGATTAATGTCACTTGAGAGTCGAGACATGGTTTGCAAAATTCATAATGACTTCCTTCTAATTGCCAGTACATTTTGAATGTGCTGCATTGAATGTTTTGATTTTACTATCAATATGTTTATTACAAGAATGTAAGAATTCTTTACAATATATATATATATACTAACAATGATTTCCCCATTCATTTTATACCTTTAATTTTCCATATCTGCCTCATAGGCTGGTGTGCCCTCAGAAGAAAGCCATTAATTAGTGGTGGTCTTTATGGCTCTCAAATCAGGATGGGTGGTCACACACTCTTATAAAGAGTATGGAAGAGCCAACATCTTGATAAGTGGTGGCCAGTGCTTGGCACTTGGTTAGAGGAAGCCCATTCACATTTCCATTTGTATAACACTTATTTTTTTGTCCTTCGAATATACATGTATGAACTCAAAGTAGAAATGGTAAGATTCATCTTCAACATGTCTGAACTTAGAGTATCAGTGGTAAGCCTCATCTTCAACCCTTTTCATCTGCCATTTTCTTACCTAGACAAATAATTTTATCTAAGAAAATCAAAATATTGAATGCTAGTAGGTCCATGCAGTCAAAGAAAAAAGGGTTTGGATTCAACAGATGAAATCACAACATGTTTCCACTCATATACATTAGTAATCTATTAAGGAGATTACAAATGAAAACTTCTGTGTTTTCCCTTCCTGAACTTATTCCTTAGAGATTACACCTGAAAAATGCTAGACTAATATAAAAATGTCGATAAATGTGATTGAAATTCAATCATCTCTAGCAAATTCTTGTTTTTCATCCTCATAGAAACAAACAAGAAGATGAAGATGATAGAAAATATTAAATACCTTATTAATATCTGAAACACGATACATCCATCATGCAGCTATTCAGAAACAAGTGCTCAAAGAACTTAAAATTTAAATGCTTATCAAGATCTCGACAATGCTTATAGTTTATCCTTAAACTGCGGATGCTGGTGACTTGATTTAGAGACACTGATGTCTAACCTGCTTTTCCTTGGAACTCCACCTCCATACAAATGGAATCAACATGTTTATATAAATGTCATGTTGCCTTCTTCATTTTGCATGCACAAAGGTGCTCTCTTCCAAAATCAGAGCCTCGTTTTGTAGCATGTATGTGCCTAGATATATACATGTGATAGCCTATTAAAAAATACTTTAAGACAACATTCTAATTTCTACTCCTTACTTGATCATAGCTGGAATGGTATGCAAATTGAATTACCTGGTTTAAAGGTCCTATGTCATTCCTTTAAGCTTGCTTTCTTTTTCTGAATTTTGTAGTTCTGAATTGCAAAAGAAACAAGTGCAAAGCTAAAAGTGACCATAAGTTTAAAATTTTGTCCAATAGACAATGAGATTGAGAAGCTACTAGTTTTCACTAGAAACTCATCCAAAATAGTTGGCAATCATCCACAAAGCATAGTTAATAGGTAGATAATTTGGTCTAGATAATTTTATTAATGTTCAATGAATGACCACAAAAGTGGGTCAATGCGACTAAAATAGTACAATCACTATAATCCAAAGTGGGAGTAGTTACTAGAAAGGTTTATGGCACTTCAAAACATCATTGTAGTACTCTAATGCATTATTTGCAGCCTCTACTGGCTTTCCTAGAGCCTGGAACTCTTCTGAAGTTCATGAACTAAAATTTAAACCTCATCAATTGTTGGCCATTCCAATCATTGTTAACACATATTTTCATAAACCATCTGAACGAAATACCCACAAAATTTTTTTTAGCATTTTTTTTCAAAGACGATGTGCTGCAATATGCCACAGCGGTGTCCACAAAACTTTCTTCACTGAACAGATGATCACACCAAACCTCTAAAATAAGAAATCTTTTTTCCATCTTTGAAAATTTAGGGCCGAGCTGGGGAAAATGCTTTGGATTACTCTTCATGAGTTGCAAGCACCCATTAAAACAAGCGTCTCCAATATTTTTCAGGGATTACTCTTCATGAGCTGCAAGCACCCATTAAAACAAGCATCTCCAATATTTTTCAGGGATTACTCTTCATGAGCTGCAAGCACCCATTAAAACAAGCATCTCCAATATTTTCCATGGAACTCTCATACCTGTGTAGTGCACAATCTACAGAATAACACATAAGAGGAGACATGTTCAAGTTCCTGTAGGAAAGGAAGGAACTCTTTGGATCAAACTAGGTGTTCCAGGAAATAATCTCAACAAGATGCAAATTATAAACAACCGACTTGTAAACACTGAAAATTAGTACAAGTAATACAAATAATCCAACCATTTATTTTCACCTGCAATCTACCATCTTCCACAAGTCCAAATATCAAGACCTTCAACTCTCCATAATCATAAACATGAATAGCGCACATCCAAAGGAAACATGACAAAACACCCTTCAAATTTAACCACTTTTCATTATACATCTCTGCAGGTGCTATATATATTCAGTCTTTTGATCTGCATGAAACAAATATCACCATTCCCTATTGTGAAAGCTGCACATTTTTCCATAAGATTTACAGCAATGGCTACCACCAAGATTTCTCTAATGGTCCAGCAAAACCCTGGATATAAATAAGCCTGATCACCATCACAATGCATTACCCCAAGAACACAATGCATTACCCCAAGAAGAATATAGGAATGTAGCCATGTGAGATGTCGAAGATAGGCAAAATCTGTTTAATAAGATTGTATGTATCAACGTTTACAGTCTGATATACAAGGCCTTCCAACTGATCCCAAATATCCATATTTTCAAATTTCACAGTTCTTAAATTCCCATCCAATCGCCAAATCATTCTCTGGGGCTCTAGAAGTGAAATCCACTTTGAACTGTAGACTGAAACTTGATATTGAAGGGAAATGTGGGAGGAAGCCTAAGAAATTGAAATTGAAATTGAATTAGAAAGGCTGCAAACCCATCACAAATAGCACTACTCCAACAATTAGAGAGCGAAGTAATCCATAAGTAGTCCAGAAAATAACATGCATTGGTCTTTTCAGAATTTAGGAAAACATTAACTTGTTCAGGCAAACCCCAATTTTGGATGCTAAACAACTCTTCATCTCTCACAAATGCAACTGGCAGTTGTGAGTTATAGTTCCGCAACTCAATTTTGGCTATCAAATAAACCTCCATCTAGACAGAGCCCCTAAAATGGATATTCACACCAGAATTTGCCAAATTTATTGTCCAAGTCATATCAATCATATCATACAGTAAAAATTAGGAAGAGAATCTGAAAAATTCACAAATTAGGAAGAAAATCTGAAAAATTCACAAATTTATGGTAAATCTTTCATGCAGATCAAGAGACTGAATATATATAGCACCTACAGAGATATATAATGGAAAGTGGTTAAATTTGAGTGCTTGCAGCTCATGAAGATTAATCCAAACCATTTCCCCCTGTTAATGGAGTTACTTTGGGAAAGAACAAGTTAATGTTTACCTAAACTCGGAAAGACCAATGCATGGTATCTTTTGGACTGCTTATGTTCGCTCTCTAATTCTTTACTGGGGCACTGTTGTTTCTGCTAGGTTTGCAGCCTTTCAAATTCAATTTCAATTTCAATGTCTTAGGCCTCCTCCCGCATTTCTCTTCAATCTCAAGTTTCAGTATGTAGTTCAGAGTAGCTTTCACTTCCAGAGGCCCAGAGAATGATTTGGCGATTGGATGGCAATTTAAGAACTGTGAAATTTGAAAATATGGATATTTGGGATCAGTTAGAAGGCCTTGGATATCATACTGTAAACGTTGATACATACAATCTTATTAAATAGATTTTGGTGATATCGGGCATCTGACATGGCTACATGGGTAATGCATTGTGATGGTGATCAGGCTTGTTTATATTCAGGGTTTTGCTGGACCATTAGAGAAATATTCATGGTAGCCATTGTTGTAAAACTTATAAAAAAATGTGCAGCTTTCACAATGGGGAATGGTGATATTGTTTCATGCAGATCAAGAGACTGAATATATATATAGCATCTGCAGATATGTATAATGAAAAGTGGTTAAATTTGAAGGGTGTTTTTCAGTGTTGCCTTTGGATGTGTGCTATTCATGTTTATAATTATAGAGAGTTGAAGGTCTTGATATTTGGACTTGTGGAATATGGAAGATTGCAGGTGAAAATAAATGGTTCGGTTATTTGTAGCACCTGTACTAATTTTCAATTCGGTCCTTTATAATTTGCATCTTGTTGAGATTGTTGCCTGGAACACCTAGTTTGATCAAAAGATTTCCTTCCTTTTCTGCATGAACAGGTCTCCTCTTAAGTGTTATTCTGTAGATTGTGCACTACACAGTTACGAGCTATGTTACCAGAAACGAGAAACGAAAACGGAACGAGAAAAGAGAACGGTACGAGAAACGTAGTCTACAGGTTTCCCACATACAAGAAACAAGGAGAGAGAAAAAATAATAATATTGAAGATGAAGAAGAGCTGGAAGATTGTAGAGACTCTTTTAATAGCTTTAGTGATAAAGATTTGAATTGAATGTAGAAATAGATCATAATTTTTTTTGTAACATTGGCCAAACAATTTTTTTGTAACTAGACCGGTCTTACAAACAATTAAAAATAATTAAAATAATTAAATAAATAGAACAAAAAAGTAACACAATCTTTTTGACTTATTTTAATTTTTTATATCCATCACTAATTACCCTAATTAAATCTTCTGAAACCTCTTTTTATATTTAAAAATATACTATTAATATATGATAAATTCATTAATATTTATTAAATTTAACTTCAATAAAATTTTAATAATTTTAATTATTGATTTCAATAGTTGTTAACCAAAAATTATTAATTTTAGCAGCTGCTAATCAAGCAAGGAGATTATTTAAACAGTTTTTGTGCTATTACTGTCTAAAAAGCTAAAGAAAACTCACAATTATAGCCCTTATTATTCTAAAAATAAAACACAATGCCAAAAGAAATCATCAAATTTGGAATGACTTCTGATAATAAACTTATTTAGAATATGAAGAAACCGGGCGGGGCACCAATACCCTCCTAGTGCAGCTACATACGAATACAAGGTTATGAAGCGATGAGAACAAGAAACAATACCAACAAATTTATTTATTTAACCACCCGGATTACTGTATTTTATATGGTATTATGTCCATTATCTGCAATCGTAAGATTCATACATACTTGCTAATACGAAAGTGCGTTCAATAATTAATTAACACAATGATAAATACAGAAGAGAAGAGAGTGCAATCTCTTAAAAGGGCGCCACCTTGATTCCTTCCAGTATAGGTAAGGTTTTCTGAGTCCTTAACTAGCCATTGAAACTGACATGCAAAATTCAAGTTTTCCAATCAAAATTCCAAAAACGACCTACAGAAATGATGCGAAAGGATGACCATTCCCTAAGAAACGGTTTCAGCCTCTTAAAAATGGGAACGACCATAGAAAATGATGTTTCCGATATGGTTCTCGTTTCTATGCCATTTTTACCAGGAAACGAGTGTGGCCGTTACGTTTCTGGTAACATGGGTTATGAGAGTTCGCTTATTTTAATGAGTGCTTGCAGCTCATGAAGAGTAATCCAAAGCATTTTCCCCTCGTCCCTAAATTTTTTAAAGATGGCAGAAAGTTTTCTTATTTTATAGGTATTTCGTCTTTGAAAAAAAATGCTCTGCGGGTATTTCGTTCAGATGGTTTATGAAAAAGAAGTGTTAACAATTGATGAGGTTTAAGTTTCAGTTCATGAAGTTCCAAGAACTAGGAAAGCCAACAGAGGCTGCAAATAATGCATTAGAGTACCATAGACCTTTCTTGTAACTACTATGGAATTGGTGGATGCTTTAAGGATTGGATTTTATATGACATGGGGAATCAACAAAATTCACATAGCAAATTATTGTGAGTATGAAGAAGGTGTCGAGAAGATAGAAAATTATTTAGCATGTTATTTGGTTGTAAAACAATGATTATGGAGCTTTGCTTTGCATTTTTTTAAACTGTATAGGATTTATATTTCTTGGTACTGCTAACAAATTACCGTATAGTGCGGCAATATCAATTTGCTACATCTCAGCATCCTTGAAACTCACTGCAATTTTATTTTTAAAATTCAATGAACACATACTTTGTGATCTTCTCTTTAATATCTATGCTTTTCTTGTGATCTAACTTTATACTACTAAAACTCGAAATAACACACTCTTGGATGGTTGCTTCTAAGCCATCACCCTAGTTGTTTTGAGTTCTGCAATTTTTTACTACAATTAATATTATATACGGATATTAACTTATAATCTAGGTTGTTTTCTTACATCTATGGAGCTTATCTTGCATAGACTGGCAAGTTAATAAATAATGGGACACAGAGTTTGATAAATAGTGTTAACTGGTTAAGGGCCATTTGATACTCAGTGTCACACCCCCTGAACTGCTAAAATTTAATTATTGTGATATTCCTATAACCATATAAGCATGAAACAACTATCTTTAAGTTTGATAATCCTATAGAGAAGTCTACCATGATTAATCCAGTGATTGCTGGTTTTCCTTCCATAAGGTTTTATCCTAATTTCACACTATTAATGGTTAGTTCATGTATATTTGGTTCTCTAACCACTCGATAAAGGATTGGTATAAGGTTGCTTTGAGACAGAACCATTTATGAAGTGAGTTAACATTGCCATTATGAATTATCATGTGCTACTTCTTTTCTTGAGTTTTACTAAGAAAAGAAAATTGAAAGCTTGTTTTTGTTATGGGCAGGATAGATGAGATTGTTTGACTTCTATTTAGAAAGATACATGTTGATTGTAGTAGTTTTTCATCTAAGCTTGACACAGATCTTATGCTCTAGTTATTTTGTCTTGGAGTTAAAATAACACCACGAAATATAAATTTAAAACCCTATTCTAATACATTGGCTTAAAAATGGCTAAATTTTAAGCTCTATTCCAATAGTTATTTGAAAATGATCCCCATTTTTGGATAGTGAACGATGTTTGTTTTAGTTTTTATCATCCCTTGAAAGTATTGGGATTAAAATATTTGGTAAGAAATGCACTTGATTCTCTATAAATATCATCAAATGTAACATGACATCAACCAATTCTCTGACTTTTAAATTATTCATTCTAGCGACTTCATTATTACAAACACTTTTATATATGGATGCAATGGTTTGCATGAGGAGGTTTTCTTATCCCTAATGTGTGGGTTCTTTCTTATCATGGGTTAGCTAGAAAAATATTACATGATAAAAACTCAAGGAATAAGGAAATATGACTCCTCCTATCTCAATTTGGGAACATATATGCACATGCATAGATAAAATTTATGTTATTTGACTTTCGATGCTATAGATTCTTTTTGTTGATTTGTAGAGTGCGGTTTATTGCGTGTTTGTATTTACTATGTTAAGTAGTTTAAATTCTTGGCATGTGAGCATTTTCAATCAGTTTTCAAAGTGCATCAATAAGAAGTACATGATTTAAGCATTTTCCTATTGCAAAAGAGAAGCTTTGGAATATTAAACACACCTTATGCAATATTACAACTTACTGTAGTCATAAACATGAATCCTCCGGCAAGGAAAACCTTGGAAACTCTAATAATAAAATAGTTAACAATAAAATATATGTATTGTGTTTGGATGGCATATTAAGTTCATAAAAAGAGAAACACATGCTTTTTAGGTAAAATAACAGTGTACACTATTGGTGAACATGATAAAATTAAAATTTTGAGTTGATAAAATAACTATTTTGATAGTTTTTGAAATGAGCAAACAATCAACTCTATCCATTTGGAGAAGTTGTCCCCATAAAATATTCCTTGTTTTTTTAAATCGGATTTCTATATTGGTGACTTTAAAGCACTTCTTCCAAGTGTGGTGAAATTTACACACTTTCGATTTATGTTCCTTTTTTGGGAAATTCTTATTGCGTGTTTGCATTTACTGTGTTAATTTGTTTAAATGCTTGGCATGTGAGCATTTTCAATTAGTTTTCAAAGCGCATCAAGAGGAAGTACATGCTTTAAGCATTTTCCTATTGCAAAAAAGAAGCTTTGGAATATTAAACACACCTTGTGCAATATTATGTTTATGCAATATTATGGACACACTTAATGAAATACTAATATAATGATAAGCTTCCATGTGCACTTCGTGTTCTTAATACAACTTACTGTAGTCATAAACTTGAATTCTATGGCAAGGAAAACCTTGGAAACTCTAATAATAAAATAGTTAACAATACAATATATGTATTGTGTTTGGATGGCATATCAAGTTCATAAAAAGAGAAACATAGGATTTTTAGGTAAAATAACAGTGTACACTATTGGTGAACATGATAAAATTAAAATTTTGAGTTGATAAAATAACTATTTTGATAGTTTTTGAAATGAGCAAACAATCAACTGTAATTTGTCGCCATAAAATTTTATTTTTTTATTCTGATTTCTATATTGGCAACTTTAAAGCACTTCTTCCAAGTGTGGTGAAATTTACACACTTTCAATTTATGTTCTTTTTTTGGGAACTTCTTAAACCCTAATGTCCAATTCCATAGGATATCAGTGATTTAGTATAGTGACCTGCATAGGCTTTTGTTACACAATGCAAAGTATGCATTGATGATTTTATGCTGAGAAAAATGCATCCTATTGTAATCACCTTTGTACTCCTTACCTACTCTTTGTAGAGTGTACATTGTGTAGTTCATGCTCATTAGAGTACATCCTATTGAATTATCTATATAGTTCATTTTCCCCTCCATGGTGATCAAGGACACAAAGGAGGAGACATCTTCTCTATTATCTCTTTCATTATTTTCTTTCTAGTTCCAGCATTACTTGTCCTTGACACGTCTCTTGCTTATGTACTCATTTCATGTCTTTGCATCTTTCTTTCTTTGAACTAGTCTTTTATATTTATGTAGCTTTGTCCTTAGATCATAGATCTTTTCCTATTGTTCTTAGTGTATCTATAGATGTTTCTTGTGCACTCCCACTTTGTATTACAATGATTATACTATTTTAGTCTCATTGAACCGCTTTCGTGGCCATTCATTGAACATTAATAAAATTATCTAGACCAACTTATCTACCTGTTAACTATGCTTTGTGGATGATTGCCAACTATTTTGGATGAGTTTCTAGTGAAAACTAGTAGCTTCTCAATCCCATTGTCTATTAGTTTGGTCCTTGGACAAAATTTTAAACTTATGTTCACTTTTAGCTTTGCACTTGTTTCCTCTACAATTCAGAACTACAAAATTCAATTGAAGAGTTAAAATAAAAGGAAAGCAAGATTAAAGGAATGAACGAGGATGTTTAAATAGGTAATTCACTTTGCATACCGTCCCAACTATGAGCAAGTAAGGAGTAGAAATCAGAATGTTGTATTAATTTTTTTTTTAAAGGCTGACACGTGTATATATCAAGGAACATATATTCTACAAAACGAGGGCTTGATGTTTGAAGAGAGCACCCTGGTGCATGCAGAATGAAGAAGGAAACATGTCATTTATATAAACATGTTGATTCCATTTTTATGGAGGTGGATTTCCAAGGAAAAGCAGGTCAGACATCAGTGTCTCTAAGTTAAGTCACTAGTCTAGCATTTTTCAGGTGTAATCTCTAAGGAATAAGTTGAGGAAGGGAAAACATAGAAGTTTTCATTTGTAATATCCCTAATATATTACTAATGTATATGAGTGGAAACATGTTGTGATTTCATTTGTTGGATCCAAACCCTTTTTTCTTTGACTGCATGGACCTACTAGCATTCAATCTTTTGATTTTCTCAGATAAAATTATTTCTCGAGGTAAAAAAATGGCAGATGAAAAAGGGTTGAAGTAGAGTCTTACCACTCATACTTTGAGTTCAGACATGTTGAATATGAAGCTTTCCATTGCTACTTTGAGTTTATACATGTAGATTCGAAGGACAAAAAAACAAGTGTTATACAAATGGAAATGTGAATGAGATTCCTCTAACCAAGTGCCAAGCACTAACCACCACCTATCAATATGTTGGCTCTTCCATACTGTTTATAAGAGTGTGTGACCACCCGTCCTGATTTGACAGTCATAAATACCTCCACTAATTAATGGCTCTCTTGTGAAGGCACACCATCCCGTGAGAGGAAAATATGGAAAAGTAATGATATAAAATGAATGGGGAAATCAATGTTAGTATTAATAAAATATGTATATATATATATATATATATATATATATATATATATTATAAAGAATTATTACATTCTTGTAATGAACCTATTGATAGTAAAATCAAAACATTTAATGCAACACATTCAAAATGTACTGGCAATTAGAAGGCAATAATTATGAATTTTGCAAATTATGCCTCGACTCTCAAGTGACATGATCTAGATGTGCATTTTACTTTTTACTAGTTGCAACATGTTTTCTTGTCAAATTTCAGAATGGAGTTATGAATTGTGGACAAATATGGAAAGTTGAAGCTAGTGTCTACACTAATGGAATTAGAGAAGATAACTATCGCTCATTTTTATGTCCAAAGCATTGTATTTTTAATTATGGCCATGAGATTTTCTTCTTGACGATAAGTTACTTGTGGAATATGACTCGGGAGGTTAATGCAGTGTTATTGAAAATTAAAATATGGCATTACCTTGTATTTTTCATTACAAAGAGTATGGCATGCATCACTTAGCCCATTGTCATTTACCTCAACCAATATGTTCGGGTTAATTTCTAACTATTATCCTTGGAGATAAAGACATGTAAATAAAAGAAAATGGAGAAAGGAATAGAGGTGGTCACTTGTTTGAATGAATCTATCATACCATCTTCAATAACTTGTTCATTCTAATGTCTTCATTCTTTAATTGTCTTTCAATATTAAGAAGAGCCATTGCTCATATGGATTATTTTATTCTTGATGTCTACTGTCATGTTTCGTCATTCATATTGCATTGTACTCTAGTTTTTAAACTAGCATTTTTTTTTTAAAGATGATGTACTGCAATATGCCACAGCAGTGTCCACAAAAATTTCTTCACTAAATAGATGATCACAACAGATCTCTAAAATAAGAAATCTTTCTGCCATCTTTGAAAATTTAGGGCCAAGGGGAAAGTGCTTTGGATTACTCTTCATGTGTTGCAAGCACTCATTGAAATAAGAATCTTGGATATTTTTTAGGGAACTATCATACCTGTGTAGTGCGCAATCTATAGAATAACACATAAGAGGAGACATGTTCAAGTTCTTGCAGAAAAGGAATGAACTCTTTGGATCAAACTAGGTGTTCCAGGAAACAATCTCAACAAGATGCAAATTATAAAGGACTAACTTGAACACTGAAAATTAGTACATTTACTACAAATAATCCAACCATTTATTTTCACCTTTAATTTGTCATCTTCCACAAGTCTAAATATCAAGACCTTCAACTTGTTGAAGAGTGTAATCTCACCCGTAGTTAGTTAGTGAGTTAGGTCACCCATGGTATTTACTCACATATGGTATTCACCCATAGTATTGTTGTTTTGTATTTCCTATTTAATCTGTTCTTAATAATGAGAAGGCAATCAATCTTCCCATAGTGATTTTGATGCCCGATTGTTTTTCTTTTACATGGTGTCAGAGCTTATGGCCTGATCCATCCTTTGTTAGGGTAAGCCTTTTCATAGAGTGGAAAGCACTCTCACTCAGAAGCCATTTGGAAGCGGCTTTCCTACGGAGCTAGGGCACATTTGTCTATTTTATTTTATTTTATTTTAGATTCGATCTTAGAGTTTCTTTTTGCCTAACCCTATTTGCCATGATTTGCATTGATTAAAAAAAAGGTGAATATCTAGGGCAATATTCCTACGCGGTTTGTTCTTTTCTTTCTTGCTGGGTCAAGAGAGAAAAACTAGCACTTGATCATGGCACTCACTATGGAGGACTGTGTTGTCTTTTCCCTAACATGTTGAACATGATCTAATCGACAGGTTTGGACCACACTACATATCCATTTTTTTTGTATTGCATCTTCCTGGTGGCAGCGGTTTTGAACACACAGTAGATCATATCTCTCAAACCATTTTTGATCTACAGCAAGAAAGCTCAAAAAAAAAACATGGAGACTGATTGAACCATATCATGGTTCGGCAGGAAGGGCATGGTTCAAAAGGAATTGATTCTCATGGTTACTTGTCAGTCATTGGGTAAAATCCATCTATGTTTTTTTCTTCCGGCAGAGGAAAACATTTTTTTTTTCCATCGCATTATTTTTTTGGTCGGGAAGAGTGTTACTTAAATAGGCCACTACTTCTTTCTCACATTAAAAGAGCGGTGCCATTGCCTATAGTGAAAAGGAAAAACGTGGTGCTACCGCCTTGAAACATAAATGGATAACTAACTTTCTGGTGAGTTTGGTTGAACCAAAGGGTCTTTAAAATATAAGGAATGAAGTATGCCTATGAGAAAATTTGTCCAGTATTGAGGCAATATGACTTAAAAAGATTCAAATTTAAACCAACATGAGTTCATGAAGCATGGGAAACCTACCTGTTGATTATTTAGAGGCCGCAGATTGTAAATGAGCACATGGAGCTGCGAAATCATCCTTTAATGATTGGAAAATGTAGAAAATTGATTTTGCAGTAATGAAACTAAAAAACCCCAGTCATATTTATAGAAAACAAAAAAACCTAGTCATACAAGTGGTAGGTGCGGTAATTAATGTGGTGGTTGGAATCATAACGTCATTTTGGCCCGAAAACATTATGTCATGATCTCTTTCGATAAGACAATGACGCTAACCATTTCAGTGGCATTGTTCAAGTTATTATGACATTTTTTTGACCTCCCTATTGAGTTTCCCTTTGTTTTGTTACATGACCATGTTGGCCAAACTTACTGAGTCGCTCTCTTTGTTTCATCACGCAATTATTTGGGGATAAATCATTGAGTTGCTCTGAAATATGTCTCCATCACCTAATGAATTGTGTCTATTCCCTTACTATTGGCAAGCTAAACTTTCAACGACGACCGTTTCGGCGAAATTCACCTAGATGTTCTGAAAGTCCATTGCACATCGTTTAGTCGACATCACTCACCGATTTATTCCAACCGTGTCGACATCACTTTCTGAGTTCCAACGAAATAGCGCAAGAGTAAAAGTAACTTTGATCCTACCGGCTGTGTCGGAAGAAATGGCCAAGTTCCATCAATACATTGACTCAACTGGACAAGTTCCTCCGATATATCGGAGCAAAGCTCTGAGTTTAACTTAGCAAAAAAAACTTATTTTGTTAAAATACTAAGTGTCTAGGGGTGAAATTCTTTGATTAATAAAACTAATATACGTATGCTTTTAAACAAAGTAGAAGGAGAGGCCCTGAAATGTTAAACAAATTGGGGAAGCAGTTGCAGCAACAACAATTGGCGACTAGTTTATGAATACAGATCTCTAGAAAATCCATCTTTGAAAATCAAGAATGCTACATGGTACTATATTCTGAGTATGCAACAAACTTTTCAATCTATTCCCCGAGACTCATTAAAAAGCGAGACTTATCAAGGGATATAACTTTCGTGCATCACATTGGTCGTCACTTTTCCATAGTAGGGTAACCACAACTAGAGGTATAGGTAACTCTCCCGGGACCAAAATATAAAATTCATATTAATTCCATCTTTTAGTTGCCACTAGATATGACTCCACAGGATCGTAACAAAATCAGAAAGATGTATTTGTTTGTTCCTCATTCCCATGCTATAAGCATTCTTTTGATGCTTCTTTTATGGACAAAATTAGTCTTATGAGTCTTCTTTGATTTCCTTCTTCATTTTCAGAGTCTGGTATGGTTTTTTCCATCCATAAAGTCCTTTTGTGTGAGTGATAATATTTTTTGTCTCATCATGCTTATGGACGAAGAACAACCTTTCTGATATTAGCTATTTAGCCAACCCTTTTGATTTGATGGTTTATCCTCTCAACATCATTTCTTTGATGGAGACTAAATATCTTGGAATGTTGACTCTTCAATATAAGCTCTTTAACCTTTTGATTTATAACATGGGCAGGGATGATTTTAAGGAACCATACTTATTTAAAAGTGTATAAACGTTGGCGAATGTTACCAATTCTTAAAAGGCCAACTATAAAATGATTGGCTATATTTTTCAAAAAATATTTTAATTTCCAAGGATTTTATATCGTTTATATAATAATTTGGTGATTTTTAGGGTGAAAAAAGTTTACCCCATCAAAATTGGGTGAAACAGGGCTTCAAAAAATGCAAAATGGTGAATCTTTTTTGGGAGAAAAGCATGGTAAAATAGCCCACTGGGATAAAATTCGCCCCTAAAATTATCCTTGAACATTTTGAATTCCATACATCCTTCAAACCTGCTTCCTTTACGTGGGTCTATCATGGTAAGCTTCTCGAGACAGAAATTAATGTGAGAGTGGATGGAGCCCCAAGATAGTAATAAGACCTCATGAGTCTTAGTTATTTTACAGGGTTTAAAATGACTCAAATGTGGACGTGAAGTTAGTTTCCCCTTCTATAATTAGGAAACAATTAAAGAGTCTCATACTGATCAAATTTTACCATGCATGCCTTCCCATTAGAAGCTCCTTAATTTCAAAGATCTTTGAGATTATTCAGTTTCCTATACTTCCAAGCATCAAATATTGAGATGGTTTATCATAAGCAGACAAAAACTATGAACCTAGGAAACCGAAAAAGAAACAAAAGTAGAAAATATCAAGAAAATAAAGGTTATATTTATGTGCATAGTGCTCTTAGAACCTAAGATAAATAATGTTTGAGAACGAGGTTATTTACATAAAGAATCTCTTCTTGTCCTTGTAAATCTTGCAGTTTGTAAGTTGAAGGGCCAATCTTCTTAGCAATCAAATAAGGGCCAATCCATAAATGTTGGAATTTCATGTGTTTGCATTTTTCATCATGCGGGTGATCCCATTTTAGAACTAAGTCTCCTACATCAAATTTCTTCTTACCATAATTTCGCTTGTCGAACCATCTCTTGAAAATATGCTGATGTTGATTGAACATATTCCTAGCATTTTGTCTTGATTTTTTAAGCTTCAAAAGAGTATTAATTTGTGAGTGTAAAGTTTCACTACCGGATCCTCTTGAGGCTTGGGCCAGCTACAAGGATGGGAGAAGAATGTTTGGGGGTAATATGGATTCCTTTGCATAGACTAGAGTATAAGTAGAAACTCCTAAGGAATTATTCGGGGTAACCCTATCTGCCCATAATGCATTAGGGAGAGCTATGTGCCAATTCCTTTGACTTTAAATAACAATTTTTTTTTAAAATTCGAATGAGATTTTTATTTGTTGACTTTGATAATCCATTTCCCTGTGGATAATAATTTTCTAAATAATTCAATTTGATTACTTTTTCATGAGAAAATTCAGTTAACCTGATAGACGAGAAATAAGATGCATTGTAAAAAACAATAGAAATTGGAACCTCAAACCTGGTTATGGTTTTCTCCTATAGGAAATTTATGACTGCATCCTCATTCACTTTGTGCAAAGGAACTGCTTCCACACATTTCATGAAATATTCCATAGTTATAAGGATGTATCGATGTTGCAGTGAAGAGTTTGGTTTAATCTCTTCAATAATGCATATTTTCCATTGTTCAAATGGTTCTGAGATAATGACGGGTTGTAATGGTCCTGCTGCTTTCTACAATCTGCCACCATTTCTTTGGCATACACCACACTTTCTTGCGTACACATGGGCATCCTTAAATAGAGTTGTCCAATAATACCCAGCTCTAAGTATATTATGAGTTGTGGTGTCCCCAGAAAAATTTCCTCCTGTAGGACCATCGTGCAACTCTTTTATCACCTTATATGCATCTTCTTTATCCAGACATCTGAGAAAACCTCCATCATAGTTTTTTTTTAAAGTACTCCATAAGTTATCTGATAAGAAGCTGACTTCAATCAAAGTACCCTTCTCTGCTTGGAGTTCCAATGTTTTGCTAGATATCCCTACTAGAGATAATGCACCAAATCCCTGTAGCAATATTCGGAAGTGGTGAAAATTGGACATACTTCAATTATGTTCAATTTAGCTTCATTTTCCCAATCATGGTATTTATTGGCACGATTCCCCATGAGAAACCTACACAACCCTTGACCTTTGATAATGGTTGCTTGTTTTAATTCTATGTCATATTCCTGCAGTACAGTCACCCAATTTCCTCTTCGCTCACCCAATTCGTTTTGCATAAATAGAGACCTGAAAACTAGATGAGGAATGATGACTTTTGTTCTATTCTTCAAGATATAGGGCCTGAATTATTTTTCCTCTTTGAAAATTGCATATGCTTATTTATATATGTTTGGGTAATTCAATTCGTCCCCTTGTAACCCAATGCTCATGAAATATATCAGATATTCGTCTTCCAACTCTCCCTTTTGAGTAAGCACTGCTGTGAGAGAGTTATCTGAAGTAGAGGTGTACACAATAAAGTTATTCTCAAAATATGGACTTCTCAAAGAAGGTGCATGAGCTATGGTTGTCTTAATGTCTTGACAGGAAACCTTCCCGATGTCGGTCCACTTAAACTGCACACTTTGCTTTATGATTTGCTGCAAAGGTTTCACAATTTTCGCGAAATCAGGTACAAACCTTCAAACAAACTTAATTGCGCCCATAAATGATTGCATAGCCTTTTTATTATGGGGCATGGAATCTGAGTTATAGCCTCAAATCTCTCTAGATATATCGAGTTTCCCTTTTTTGAGATGATGTGACCCAAAATTTTTCCTTCAAGAACAAAAAAAAAATTTCTTCGGGTTTCGAGATATACCATATTTTCTTCAACGGTCAAAAATATGTTTTGAGTGGAAAACATGGTCTTCTCATTTCTTAGAGAAAACAGTTACATCATCTAAATATATGACCACGCAATGGCCAATTAATCCTAGGAATGCAATATTCATGGCCCTCTGGAATGTGGTTTCGGCATTCATTATTCCAAAAGGCATTCTTCTATATGAAAATGTTCCCCTCTTTGTGCAAAATGTAGTTTTCAACCGATATTGCTCAGCCATTAATGTCACTTGGTTATAACTAGAAAATACATATAGCACAGAGAGCCAGAAAACCATCTGTGAAATTTGTTCCATTGGCGGAACCAGATAGTTTTCTTTATTTGATGCTTTGTTCAAATTCTGAAAATCAACACACATTATTATTTCTCCTAATTTCTTCCTTACAGGAACTAGATTTGCGACCCATTTAGAGTGTTGAACCTTGAAGATAATCTTAGTGTCTAGTAGCTTCTTTACTTCATTTTGGATCAATGGCTCTAGCTTAGGGTGCATTTTGCTGAGTGGTTGCTTAAATGGATTTATGCCTATTTTCATAGGAATTACATGCTGGATGATACGTGTGTCATAATTCTTCAAATATTCATATTTCCATGCGAAGATATCATTGTACTGTTGAAACAATTTGATGAACTTGCATATTTCTCCAAGTGAGCAAGATTTTCCCAAATTGACATACTTGGTCTCAGCTTCTGTTCCTAAATTCACCAGGTCATATTGCATCGACGAGTTGTTTGTATTAACATTAGCTAGTTTCATGAATTTACTTTGAAAATATAACATTTCTTCAAGGGTTCTCACTCCTTTAGGAATGGAATTTCCTTTGATTATATCCCCGTTCTGTAAATCTGATTGATATTCTTCTTCATCAATTATAGATTCATTAAAAAGTTCTTCATTCATTATAAAGTTAATAATCCATTCGTCAACATCCAAAACTCTTAGATTTGTAATATTGTTAAGTAACGATGGCTTGAACATTAATTCAATAGAACAGTTATTATTGGTTGGCACTAATCTAGAAGCAAAAGTAGCGAATAAATCAACTACAACATTTTGTAATTTAGGGATTGCATTGATATTAAAAACATTTAAAATCATTGTCAAATTCCATACCTCAGATTGGTACCCTTTAATATGTGGAGATAAACAATGAATAATATTTCTTATTTGTCTTACAACTATTTTGGAATCACCAAAAAATTTCAAAGTTTTTACATTTAACTCAATGGCTCTTTTCAAGCCTCGGACTAGAGCTTCATATTCAACAATGTTATTTATACATTCAAAATCTATCCTACAAGAGAGAATATGTTTATTTCTTTTAGGATCAATAAGAACACAACTGAATTTTGATCAGTCTTGTGTTTTGGAACCATCAAAGTACAAAATCCAAAATTTATCTTCTAAATCTACTTGGTTAGTAGTATCTCCTACATTAGTAACTAAGTTTACTATGTTACAATCAACTTCATCATCCCATGAGAATCAAAGGAGATTGGACTATGTGTCTTATTCATGACTGATTTCTTCTACTTGATAATTATCTGGTCTAGGTTCTAAAAAATAATTTCCCAAAACCGAAGATGAGAAATTGACTAGTTCATTCTTCTCCTTGAACTGAGTTACATTTTGATTCATATGGGGTTCTCTTAGTATATTAATTTGATTCTGACTGTTCTGGTACGGCATCCATAGATGAGACCAATCAGTTGCAAAATAACCATTAAGTTTTGTAGACCATTCCTTGCTCAATATCAAACCATAAGCTTCATGTATATCCACCACCATGATATCTATGAATTGGCACACCCTTGGATCTGCATACTATCTAATAATCACATCTTTCAATTCTCATATAACCTTAACAACATACCTATCTATTTGAATGATCTGTGAAGGGGATGGTATCAGTTTTCCATTGATTTTATTGCAAATGGATAGTGGCATAACATTAAACGAAGCTCCAGAATACACCAAACAATAATGTACATTGTGATTGAAATTTTCAAAAGTCAACAGGAAAGGCAGAGTCAGGGATTTTGATTTACCTCCAATACTTGCTTTGTTTGTCTCGGTATATGATTCGATGGCCTCCGCAGTACTGCTTGGATGTGAGTCAAATGCTTCCAATAGTTTCTTTCTTTGCTGAGTAAGATTACATAATTCGAAGAAATAAATATTTTCTTTAGTTGTCTTAATATCTTCCACAATATCACATCCCATATTATATTCTTATGTTCCTTTCCTACTACTTTCTGGTTTGTTTGCCACATTTTTCACTTTTTTATTTATTACTGGGATGGTTTCTTTTATGTTTCTAAGATTCACCTTATTTAATACTGGGGAAAATAGAAATAGAAATAGAAACATAAACAATAACCACTTAATCATGTTTCTATCCTTGTCATAAAGTATCTCGTCTCCATCACATCTTATGCCACATCATCTAGGCCTGGTTCAAATACAAGAGTGCAAGGGTTTTGAGCTCATAGCCATCCTAAAAACACCCATGTATTCAAAATCAAAATATTGCTGAGATTTAGAAATTCATGGAGAGAAAAATGAAGATTTATTTTGTGATGGTACAATCACATTCTCATCATAAGGAGTGTGAAGATATGAAGTAGAAGGTTGGAGCTATGCATGATGCCAGATTTGAGGATCTATTATTCACACAAATTTACCATTTTCTGTCCCCCAGATGATGTGTAGTGTTAATATTGACCCTAATAGGGATATATGGAATATGTCAAACAACCAATTTAGCGAAGGTTTGGAAACACAATCACCCAAATTTGCCACATATGGATTCAATGACCATAAGCACTGCTTTTTATTATTCATGCGAGTTATAAATCATATATTAATATCCATCTATATCCACAGGGAGATGTGTGCTAGGGACCCACATATTATTTAACACCAGAAACCATTTATACTCTCCTAAAATCATTATGTTATTGAGTTTCCTACATCAAATGGTGGCCACATATTTCTCATTGACTACACCAGCTGGTAGGATATTAGGGACAATATTGGGAAAAAAAAGTTCTAAAGTTTTGTTGTAAATTTGTTGTAGACTATCAAATCTGTAGAAAATCCATGCAAGGGTATCCTACTATACATGGTCCTCAAGGTATGTTCGAATCCCAAGTCCTGCCTTCTTGAATTTGTCTCTTTTATCAACTTGGTTTATGTTTCTTGAACTTTAATTATAAACGTATTTCCATAACAAGAACCTGCTTAAAGGGGAGACAATTTTTATGAGCTTTAAATGGAACATCCTTTGATGATTAAATATATATTGCACCTACTTCAGTTACAAACTAGTATATTTCCTTCATACATTAAGTAAGAGAACCCCTTGGCCTTATATTATAATGATAAGACCTCAAAATATCTTTGAATTCTAATGATTGTACTAGAACTATCTCCAGCCAACTAAACTTGACCAACCTTGGAATTGAAAAACAAGTATTGGCTAGTCTTGATTGATTATTGATGAGCAAGCGTTTAATTTCATATATATATATATATATTTGATCATATGCATTCCTAAAATTAAAGGTTATAAAGATTAAGGATTTATAAAAAGAAACCAAAAATTAGTAAAACAACTTTCATTATCATTGTTTAAACATACCACGTTGATCATGAGTAGTGGACATTGACATAAAAAGAAAAAAGAACATAGATGACATTCTAACTACTTAAAACTAAAATAAAAAATAGAATGATGAAATTATACATCTTAGAAGATACAAGCTCAATCAATACCAGAATGATAAAATCTCTGCATCACAAACATCCAAGCACGCACAAGAGAACAGGGGCTGCATTGATGACTTCAAGTTATGAGATGACAAAAAGGAAAATGAAAACAAAACACTGCGTCCCAGACATCCGAAAGGGAAAATTCTACATCCAAGCATGCACAAGCTCTGGTAAAGAAGCAAATGATAAAATCTTTGAATCACAGACAATATTGAGAGAACTTATTGTAAAAAAAATCATAGTAGAAAAGAGTTATGCATCAAAATGTTAAAAATGATAATTTTATTAGTTGTCAAAAAAATCATACTAGAAAAGAATTATACATCAAAACATAAAATAATTGGAATAAAATAAATATTGAAATGCAAAGATTGTGCTAACTAGAATTAGAAAGAAGAAGAAAATAGAAAAAACACCTTGTAATAGGGATGAAATGAAGAGCTCATACCATCACACAAAGTAAGAAAATAATTGAATCACAGGTCATCCAATACCACCAATACAACAATGATTATTTCAACTTATGAATTTGTCCCCTATTTTGTTGATGAGCATGACTTATGAAACACTTCAACAACATCTAGGATGATAGAACAATCCAATATTTTATTAAAAAAACCAGAAATCCAGGGTTAGTTATTTCCATCAATGTTGTTCAAACAAACGATTTGTTGGTTAATCATACAGAGACATGGGCATAGTACACATTCAAGAAGAAAGAATGCACATGCAAAAATAACAAGAATTAACATGAAAATAGACTAATAAACACTAACCACTCTTAAATAAAAAGGAAATAAATAAATTTTCCAACATTCCTCCTGAAGATTCCGCCTCTAAGAGTTTTGATTAGTAAACACCAAAACTAGTTGCAAAATGAGTATAAAGGTCTTTAATATGGTCTTCAATCTACAATAGTTCTTTCTACTTTTGTTGATTATTGTCATTGTTCCAAGAAGAGACCAAACCCTTTAGCGAGCACATAAAAGGATGCAAGATATCCATTGAGAACTAGTTCAATTCCAAATGTACCAAAGAGGAAAACTCAGCTTACATTGACCACACTTGACAGTATTTAAAGGGATAATTAATCACTATAAAATCTTCCCGAATTTCAAACATATCAATGTATGGTATGAAATAGCCACTTTCTATGTCCAAGACTTGCAGCTTCATGTGATGCACAAACTCCAAAGCATTCCCCTTAATGAATCTGGGAACCTACACTTAAGAAAGCATATTGCTTCTCAAAACTTTGGAAATAAGTAAGCATGAATAAAATAAGAAAACAACTTTAACATCAATTAATCCTAATTATCCCACCCACTTCATCTCCTTATCCATACGACCCTTCCTTCCACCATCATGATAGATCGAGCTAGGTTGAAAGTGGTTTCATTCTTCCACCTCTCATGTTTGATCATTTGAATGCTTCTAAATTTTTTTACAGTTGTCGACCTAAATTTCATCTTGGATGCCCAAGGTATAGCCATATTTGGCAAGCAAGGGTTGGGATCCCATTGATTTGTTCATATTGACATCTCTTTCTTGGAGCTCCTTTTTACTTTCTATCTCTTATGAATGAGGGAACTTGAAGGATTTCCTTCACAAGTCCTTTGCATATGAAGGGGTCCCTATTATTATTGCTTTCGGTTTTTTACCAACCTCTTCTTTGGTTTACTCAACTTGGTCTTCCTTTCCTGAGAGTGTGTTTTCAACAATAAGTTCCTTCTCATTGTCTTTCCCTTGTTAATTGTTATTCAACATGATGTTGTGCATGTCCTCTTCCTTTTCCTCATCATTGACTATAATAAGTATTGGGGCATCCTTTTTCTGTCTTTTTATTCATATATTTAGAATAGTGATTCTTGTCCTTATACATGAGGAAGGTCCTTGGACTTGGATCTTTTTCACTCAAACCACTTCCACCACCAAACATCATGAGGATGATGACCTCTTTCACAATGCATTTCTTTCAGTCCTTGGAATTTATGATCACATTAAGCGGTTTGTTTAATTCTCCAACATGATCTAATTTTTAGATTTGAATTTTTTCAATTTTCCTTGGTAGGGTATATGAAAATATTCCCATTGTTATTTGGGTTAACAACGTTTATGTCAAGAACCGAAAAGTGAAAGCCAACCAAGTTACTTTTCATAGGAAGAAGAATCTTCAGTATTATAATATATCTGCTAAGAGTAAGTACAATTTTGAGAAACCTTTTCTCTATCTTCCTAGGAAGATTTGTGGGTAAGTGCTTATTGATCATCATTGGTATTACATATATCTAACTCCATAGGGATCCTAACCTTCATTTCGCTGAGTCATCTTCTCTCGCTTCACCAGAGGTTCAAATTATTATGGCCACCCAACACCAGTAAGTGCTTTACCTGCTGAGTTACTATTTTGAGTTTTCTTTCATGTTGAAGATTATGCTTCTTCAAAACCCTTGTATCAGAAACATTCTGCTTGATCTTCTTAAGGTCATTGGAGGAGTTTATAATTATTTGTTATGGATATTCTGTATATTTCATGGGAATTTGAATAATAATATTTTCCCTTTCTAAAAAATGATTTGCATATCTCTCCTGGTTATTGAAATATAAATTTGTTTTTCTTCCAGGTATGAAGCATAATTGGTTGCAGCTATTGTATAGTCTCTTCCTAATGATGTTGATGATGTATTTGACAGTTAAATGCTTTTTTATGTTGATGATCATGTATTTGACAGTTAATTTTTTTTATCACCGTGATGGTGATGATGTATTTGATAGTTAAATGATTTTTTAACATGGCTTTGCGGTGGATGGTGGGAGAGTTAGAATATTTTCTTCCACTATAATCTAGTTTTATTAATTACTACATTTTCAATTTCAATTGAATGCATACTGCATTTTTCTCACCTAGCCTATTTATTATGAAATTTAATGTTATTATGTAATTTAATGTTATTTATGTAGGCATATAAACCGTTGATTGATCATTGGATTAAATTCAACGGTTCATATCCTGGTAGCTGCATCATTTATTGAACACCATTTATCCTAAGGTCTACCTAAACTTGCAAGGTTTTTTGGATTTCCATTTGTGAGATTGTCTACAAAAACTGGGATTCTTGTGAATTATGTAGTTATTGCTTAAAAATACACTAATATAATCTTCTCTTAAGACACTGAGGACAAGAAAAGAACTATCCTTGTAGTGCTAAGTTGTTGAAAGTTGAAACTTAGTGGGTGGGTGTTATTATGTTTTGTTGGAGCTAGCCCAACTGGAAGAAGTTATGGATGGTTAGGCTCTATTCATGTTAAATATAGAATTTTCTGTAAACATGGATACAAATTTTGAAGGGACCAATAAACCCAAATCCTCCTAATGTTTTTTTTCATTGTAATGGCTTGAACATATATACCATGCATGCCTTTTTATATTAGTGTTATGTAATTTGTCTAATTTGGAGGACTGTAGCCTGTATAACTTCTATTAATGGTTAATCCTTAAGGTTTTTATGTTGGGATTTGTACTAATTAGTGCTCAATGTATCAAGCTTCTAGAGCTTATAGATGTGAGAGATTAAGCAATGTTTTCTTGTCTGCCTAAAGTAAGTAGTTTAAAAATGACAGTAAAAATATAATAATTAAGAAACCATGTATTCACATGTATTAAATAAGAGAAAAGAATGATCACTTGTTCTTAGGTGCAGAAGTTAGGAAGAATGCCCCCAACCAGCCATTACATTTATGGTTCATCAACAAGATATCCAACCAAAACAACTAGCTTTTATCAAATTGTCATTTAACTTCTTATTCCAAATCCTAGTGTTACCACATCTGCCACTTCTTATTCCATCTTTTGAGAATTCTCTCCTTCTCTGCATTTGCATCTCTTGGATTAAGAGCTTCACTATCTACTTTATTTGAGTTATCTGGCTCAATATTGACAACTAGAGGATTTCCTCATGAACTATTTTGAGGCATATTTCTGTAGGTTTCACCAATATGAAGTGTTGGGCTCAGTACTTCTAACTAGCAGTGAATTGCCTTAATACAACCAACTTCGGCTTCATAAAGAATTTTCTCTTCTTGATTATAGAAAATAAGTTACGCAATCACTATATAAGAGTCTTTTAGCATGAGACAAAGTTCCCTTCAAGGATCCATAGGACAAGGGAAGTTCAATGACAAGATGAGAGATGTAGTTGATTTGACTTTGATCGGGCTCCATAGGAAAATGGCAGTTTAATGGAAAGATAAGAGATTGGATTGTAACATGAGAGATGAAGTTCCATCAAGCAGTTGGATTTAAAGAGGAGATAAATTCGTTCACCAGTCACTTCACATAGTGGATTCGCCAGGATAGTGTGTTCCTTCTTGGGTTTCCCTTAGGTCAAAGATGTCCCCCCCCCCCCGCTTTGAACAATGTTTTCATGCTTCCCTAGTTTGTGTTCTATTGATTGTGTATCCGTCAAGGTATAATCAATGGTAAGCTATGAGTGGTTCAGTCACCTTGTTTAAGGGGGCTGAGAGGGACATATGGTAGGATCTATATTGGTTAAGGGCTTGAGAGAAATCATGTTAAACACTTAGAATCATGTTGAATGAAAAAATTTATAAAGAGGTATTGACTGTACATCTAGATATAAAACTAATGAATGCAATGCGCCAATGTATACCTTGAAACAAAAAATGAAGAATATTCACTTTTACAAGTTTTTTGATTGATCTTGATCCTCCAAAAGGTTAGCCATACCCACATTTTTACATGGAGTTAGATGATCGTACCTAAAATAAATATTGTTAAACAACCAATAACTGGTCCTTAAAAAAAAATACTTGAAAGAAAAAGGTCCCTGGCTGGCATGTACAAGTTACCTTCTATGCAAACCATGTCTATAACCTCTAAAACATAGCATGGCTTGCAGTCCCACAAATAAGATTGATAGAAAACACTGCAAAACGCACAGAGCAAAGTTCTTAGTAAATTATTAATATGGAAAGAAATCCAATGTAGTGATATGCCACTGTGGTAATAAATTTTAGTACACCATAACAACTATAAGTCATCCCTTACAGTACACCGTAACAACCATAAACACAAGATCATGTTTTTGAATGACCTAGAATGTGATTGCTAGAAATATATGCCTCTTACCCATTTTCTCCACTCACATTTGAATACATGCAAACAACTAATGTACACACCTTTGTGAGTGAAGCCACTGTCAGAACTTAGAATATTTTGGCCTTGGGCAACTTCTTCCCATTTATGAAAGTTCTGAGCATACTCCTTACAATATTTGACATTCAATGAGTCAAATGCATATTTTATGGAGTCGATGTTGTCCTCCATTGCATTTCTCATCATAATCATAGATTTCACTAGATGAGGCCTTTCTTATAAGTTTCCAAAAATCCATTCTCTCCAATCCATACACTCCTAGATGCAAACAACTAATGTACACACCTTTGTGAGTGAAGCCACTGTCAGAACTCAGAATATTTTGGCCTTGGGCAACTTCTTCCCATTTATGAAAGTTGTGAGCATACTCCTTAAAATATTTGACATTCAATGAGTCAATTGCAGGTTTTATGGAGTCGATGTTGTCCTCCATTGCATTTATCGTCATAATCAGAGATTTCACTGGATGAGGTATTTCTTATAAGTTTCCAAAAATCCATTCTCTCCAATCCATATACTCCTAGATGCAAACAACTAATGTACACACCTTTGTGGGTGAAGCCACTATCAGAACTCATAATATTTTGGCCTTGGTCAACTTCTTCCCATTTATTAAAGTTCTGAGCATACTCCTTAAAATATTTGACATTCAATGAGTCAATTGCAGGTTTTATGGAGTCAATGTTGTCCTCCATTGCATTTCTTGTCATAATCATAGATTTCACTGGACAAGGCCTTTATTATAAGTTTCCAAAAATCCATTCTCTCCAATCCATACACTCCAAGATTCATTTTTCTTGTATCTCTATGATAATGGGTTAGTATATATCTTCATAATCACAAAATCCACTGGATGAGCCCTTGTCTTGTAAGGCACCAAACTATCATTCTTTCCAATAGATACACTACTAAATCCTGTTAGGATATTTAGACACTTAGGAGTTAGTTAAGATAATCTTTTGTAATATATCCGTTAGGTAAAGTGTGTTTCTTTAGTATGTATTAGTATGCATTTGTAAATATTCTAATTCAACGGTCACGATATGTTCTAGGCATAAAGTGATTTGATGGTTCAACTTCTCTTAGATCATACCTACCATTGATTTGTGGCTTAACACTCGATTGGTCCATGATCTCTATTTAAAGAGCATGGAGGGTCCTTGGCTAGTTGATCGATTATGAAAATCTCATTTGTAACTTTCTTCATTTGCATAATAAATTGCTCCAAGTAGCTTTTTGGCTCGGGCCGTGGACTGTTTCCCTCTCGAGGGTTTTAACCACGTGACAAACATCGTGTGTTGATCTATGATATGTTTCTATGAGTGGTAGCTCTTGGTGTTTGGTATTTTGGGAGTACCTTGTGTACCCGAACATGGTATCAGAGTGTTTATGAAGAGCCGCTTTCATTTGTGATAAAGATTTGGAACTGTGTTGCCAAAACTTTGAAATGGTTTCTAGTTTTAGATTTTTTGTGCATTTTTGACCTATGGCAGTTGTTCCATTACATCCAGAGCACCTTTTCCATTGGGAAATAGTTTTTGTTTCATAAAAAATTGTTTCCGTTTGTTCCAGAAACACCTTGTTCGACAAATCTAAAGGTATAATGTTACACTGACGGATTTGTTTTTTTTTTTTTTTAAATCTCTCGTATTTTATTAGTTTTATCATTAGATATTTATTGTTTTAGCCTTGGACTATTTCCTTCCATGGCTATGTATGCTCTTTTCTGTGCACCTTGTGCGATCGTGGTGAATCAAAAACATAAAGGGAAAGTTTTTTTTCTTGTCTTCTTGGCTACATATGGTCTTTGTCTTGCACCATGTGCGATCACGACGAATCAGAAACATCGAGAAAACTTGAAAACATAGACTTTTCGAGGAAGCTAACCAAGATCTAACCCCATAGTGTGGAAAAGTTATTTTTTTTTTGTTTTTCATTTTTTTTTAATTTGCGGGAAAAAAAGGCAAGCATGGAGAATGAGAGAGAAGAGAAAATTAAAAAAAACCCTTCCTCTTTACATTCTTTTACATACCTTTTAAACTTAGCTCACTTGGTTCAAAGTTGCTTTATTCCTTAATAGGTCTTGAGTTGAAATCTTATTAAGTTACATTTTAGTGTATGCATTTTCTATTTTCAAGTTACTTTATTGTAAAATTGCATCTCACTTAAATAAAATAAAATAAAAAGTGAGTCACTTAAGTTTTTTAATTTATTGTCGCACTATTTAAAGTAACATTAGGTAAAAGTGAAGATCACTTATTCTACAAAAGTGATTCACTTAAAAGCAACTTTATTGTAAATTGATTGTGAAAAGTTGATCTTGGGAAGAGGGGGTACCTTTTTAGTTGGTCAAGTTAATATCTGCCACATCACTATTGGGGACATCTTCAACATTTTCTTTGATCGAGCATAACTTCATCATTCAGAATCAAATTTTAGTGCCGTTTTTATTAAACAACCTAATTTTTTGAGCTCTTTGCATACAGGTAGTTAGGTTATGTTCTTTTATCCATTATTTTCAAGTATGGATGCCCCTTGTCATATTATACTTACCAGTTCTAACTATTTCTCATGGAAATATCGTATGGAGGATGTTCTAAGAAGTAGGGGACTTTTTAAAATTACCTCAGGGAAATAAACAGAACCCACTGATGATGATAAGAAAATCAAATGGGAAAATAGATGTGATGAATCTCGTGGACTAATTGGGATGTCAATCTCTATTGATTTGTGATTCCACATATTTGGAATTGATGAACCTGATAAAGCTTGGGAAAAGTTGGAATCCGTGTTTGGTAAACAAAATGAAATTCGAGATCATCAATTTGAGAATGAGTTGATTTTTTTGAATCCAAGCGATTTTTCAAGCATCCAAGTCTATTTATCTAAGTATAAAACTTTTAGACTCTGATGTGAAGAATGCAAGATGAAGAAAGAAGACAAATAATGCATTTATCATATTCTTTCCAAACTTGGACTTGCATATTCTGTTTTTGTATCTACATTTTACTCCATGAAAGAATCCTTGACTACAACTAGCTATCAAGAGCCTAGTCTTGAATCCTTTTGTGATTCCTTAATTAGAGAGAAATATAAGCTCATTCATCTTGGAATAATTAACAATGCAGATGCATATGGGAAATCCTTATTGTCCCAACAGAAAGAAAAGTCCAAGCCTCCCAAGAAACAAAATTTTCACAATAATAAGCCAAAAAAGGGTCCCAAACCCTCTCAGTCAGCTCCTTCTTTAAAAAATGACAAAGGATCCAAGCCCAAAGGAAAGAAGACTGAGCATCATTGCAATTTTTGTGGGAAATATAATCATGATGAATCTAAGTGTTTCAAGAAGATGGCAGCCTTGGAAGTGTTCTCTCCTTTTCACACACCTGGGTCACATGGTAGAAATCTTCAAGCCACTCGGTGTGTCCTTGGGGGCAAGTCTCGAGTCAAAGCTGTCACCTTGTTCTTAACTCCTCCGTTTAGGCTCAACTCCAAACGGAGCCAAGGGGGGTAGACCCTATTATGTTACTAAGGACAATTTACTTAGTGTGGTGATGTTAAACTGAATCAGTTATTTAGGAGTTTGAATATTTTAACTATAGATAATTAAAGATGACAAGATACGAAGATAAACACATGAAA
>LPNX010571779.1:46419-80280 GCA_001517045.1 Pseudotsuga menziesii
ATTTGATTAAATTAGGCTATGGGGGGACTCCAGATATACCCGAGAGTACTTGGAGTGTGTCCAAAACTAAACCTTCACGGCTACCCACAAGGAATATGTGGGCTGAAATGGAGTCTCTGGGGCTATTGTTCATAACGCACCCATTAGGGTGTGACAGAGATCGGCGCCCCGAGGTCACTTTTCAGTAAGTTTCCACTTCCTTTGGGTATTTTTCCACCGTAAAGGTTTGATCTAGGTGTTGGATTTTCACCTAATGGTTTGTCAATTGGGGAGTGTGAGTCCTAATTATACTAGTCACCCAACTGCTTTTGATACAAATTGACTGATCAGATGAACCGCAGCCAAGTGCAGAGCATACACACTAGAGTCTTGTAAATTTTAATAAGTTTTAAACTGGATGTTCTTGTTTAAAAGAAAAGCCTCCAAGAACCTCTTTTGATCCAAGTGGATCTCAATCGAGGAATCGAGGAGCGGTTAATTTTAAATTTGTTGATAAAAAAATGATAGAAAAAAGCAAATAGATACATAGTTCCAGTTTCTTAATTAATCCTACCACGGATCTCTTTCCCCTTTCGGGTCAATCGGGAAATCGTGGGGTAAGTATTACGATTACTTTGAAATGTGAGATATGGAGTATGGAATTAATAATGAAATATATTATACTACCCTACATATTATATCAATACTAGTTTGAAAAGAAATGAGAAAAAATAACAAAAAGGACACCGAAGCGAATCCCCCCAAGGGGGATGGGGAATGGGCTCGAAAGAGCCTATTCGAAGAATAATTTTATTAATAGCGGTTACAATATCAGAGAAATGATATATCAGAAAATTCTTGGTCCTTATATAGGCTGAAACTAAGATCTTACAATTATACAAAATTTTTAAGAATTTTGTGAAAAAAGGGAGACCCTTGGGGGGATTTGAACGCTCCAAAAGCCACTTCGGACAGCAGATTCCTTTCTTTTCTCTCAGAAATTCTAAAATACAGTGAACATGTTAGAATAACAAATTCCAAAAAGCACTTTAAGAGTACCTTTGGATCAGCCTACCTTATCTCACAAAAATGAAGTTAAAACTAGCTAAACAGGCAGAAAAGGAACCAAGGAAAGCAAGATTTCCTTGGGATCTTGGCTTGCTGTTTGTGCAGCCAACAAATATGCACTGATATTATATAATATTGAATTTTATAACAGTGAAAGGAAATCTAATGCATGCAATCTACAAGTTTCCTTTAAATTTTCATGCAAAAAAGACGATTTCCCTACAGCTAGATCTAGGATGCTTATGAAACTTTTTTAAGTGCAAGATCTAGGATATGAGCAATGAAATATCAGATCTATGTATGTTTTAATTTGATGAAACAGATCCAAATGAAATCACAGCTATGAACTAAAAAAGTAACCGGGTAAAGTGTTGATTTTGAGGGAGGAAGAAGAGGAGAAAAGTGTTGTTTTCCTTGAAGATCCACAGTGGATATTTCAGGTGGAATGTCGAGGGACTATGCCTTTGAAATGTTTTCAGGAGAATGAAGAAGCAAACTACATCAGCATCCTTTCCAAAGTATGAACCTGCAACTCAGCTGAAATCAAAGAACTTGCCAAGAAACTTGTGAGATCCGATTAGTACATACAAAGAGATTCAAGATAACATGCATATAAGCTTATAGGACATGCTAAATCTAGATCTCTAAACATGCATCCAAGGAGAGTTATAGTCAATAAAATTATTGAACAACACCTTTCCTATCAAGATTGTAATAAGATAATTACCAATCTTAACCGTAGATCTACAAGAAATTAGCAAAAAATGACCACAGATACAGGTTACCTCAGTAAAACAATGGCAATAATCATCCACACATGTAATGGCACCACACCGTATTGCCTCCAAATATTTTATTTATTTCAAATGAAGAATTATAGAGTTACAATAGCAGCAACGCCTCAATCCCAGTTCTAACTAGCTTGGAAAAGGAGGCTGTGCCTGGATATATACAAAATACAGGCCATCCAGCCTAGAGGGGGTTCAAATCCCAAGGAGATAGACCAAATATGCTGATGGAGAGTCCATCAATGCCTGATCTGTGTCTAACTGAGCCAGATCTGAGTCTCACTGAGTGCAATTGTCAATCAGAGAGTTGATCTGACTGACACCTCAACCTGTTGACTGAAGCATCCACCAAAACTCATCCAGATGAGCCAAAACGTGTTGAGGAGAGAGGGAGGGCGAAATTCCCCATAAAGGATGCTCAAGATGAACTCTGGATCTGATTTGATCACCTCCTTCAGTCAAGGATTTGTCAGATCCAGTCAATCTGCTTCAGATCTGACTGATTTCAATCAAATCCGCTGAGAATCCGTTGATTTATGATTTTGGATTTGCTCCATTATTCATCAATTTATTAATTATTTAAATAATCAATAATTGATTTTTGGGGCTTTCTGACCTGAGTGATGGAAAATCACTCAAAACTAGGAAACAGTGGGTCCATAGGTTTACATTGTGCTCTTAGCTTGAAAATGAGCACCTACATGACTGAAACTGATTATTTGGCCCACTTTTATTACAAAATCAATTTTTCCAATTAAACTATTAAAAAATAGCCTAAGTTTTGGAAAAATTAAAATTTAATAAAAAACACTGAAAAAACTAAAAAATTGAAAAATTGAAAAACACCTAGGGGGACTTAGACATGTTCATATGACTCAAAAATGATGTCTAGCATGCTTATACATTGACACATAGACTCTAATAACCTCAATAGGCCTAAATGCCAAGCCGACCACCCCAACTTTGGAGGTATGGAGTGAAAAACTTAGAAATTATCAGTCATTTATTCAACAACCAATAATAACCAAGGGAAAAAACACCCTGGGCTGATCGGATTGACAAATGAAGTCTAAGAGACCTAGTATTTTATAGACACTATCATGCTAGAACATTTATTACAATTCCCCCATGGGGTATGAACATGTGATATGATACAACAAGCACTTCCCAGAAGTACTTCCAAAGGTCTTTTTCAGTTTGAACAAGTTATCATTGTCCAGTTCACCAAGCTCACTTGATAAAAAACCACTAAGTACAACTTAGGTGTTAACAAGAAGCAGCAATGAAGAAGCACCACATCAGCCTAGATTTGTCATCAGAATCTACCTCTCATGGACATGCACTTTGTGCTTCTGGTTACTCTTATACTGCATCTTCTTCTTCTACTTCAAATGAATGGCTCATAGATTCTGGATCATCTTATCATATGGCTAAGGATCAATCCATATTTTATACTATGCATGAATGTAACACCAAAAAAATATTTGTTGGTGATGATAGATCTCTAATTTTTGTAGGATCTGGAATAGTTCTAGTAGAAAATGGTCATTCCAGTGATGTACAATGTGTTCCAAAAATTTTCTGCAATTTGTTATGAGTCTATCAAACTGCTCATTTGGGTGAAGGTAAAACTGTGACATTTACACCTCACCAATTTGTAATCAAGGATTTTAAAAATCCTCAAAATGTCCTTTCTACTGGAACTATTCCTGATATTACTAGGTTGTACAAATTTAACAACTTTGGGTCATCACCTTTTCCTTCATTTTTTGTTGCTCATAGTGATAACTTGAGCAAACTTTGGCATGAGCGATTTGGTCACTAAAATTATCGCTCATTGCAACAACTATGTAAAGAAAATATGGTGAATGTTCTTTCGATGGTATCTTGCAAGGATGGTGTTTGTTCCAGTTGTGTACACAAAAAACATCATTGGGACAGTTTTGACAAATGTGCCTCTTGGCACACCTCGGTTCCCTTAGAGCTTGTGCATAGTGACTTGTGTGGCCCTCTTCCATCTGCTTCCTTTTCTGGTTTCAAATATTTCTTAACTTTCATTGATGACTAATCCATATGCACTTGGGTTTACTTCCTAAAATTTAAGAGCGGAGTATTTAACATGTTCTTGGCCTACAAGACCCTTGTTGAAAAATAATTTGGTCATCAAATTATTAAGTTAAGATCTGACAATGGAGGAGAATATGTTAACAAAAATTTCACTACTTTTTGCACTGAATAAGGAGTCCAACAACAACACACTATTCCATATACACCACAATAAAATGGTGTAGCTGAACGGAAGAACCACACTTTAAAAGAAATGGCTAATTGTATGATCCAATCTAAGGGACTAAGTCTTCAATATTGGGCTGAGGCCATAAATTGTGCAAATTACATAGTTAATCACACACCCAATAAAGTTTTACAAGGTATAACATCGAAAGAAGCATGGAGTAAAATTAAACCAGATGTAAGTCACTTCCATGTGTTTGGTTGTGAAGCATGGGCTCACATTTCGGATGAAAAACGAAAAGCATTGCATCCTAAAAGTGAAAAGTGCATATTTGTTCAATATTCTGAAGATGTAAAAAGTTATATACTTCTTCAGCCACATTCTCATGATATAATCATTAGAAGAGATGTTAAATTTGATGAAAATCTCTTGGCCTGTGAGCCTAACTTGGTGAGTGTGCCATCTTGGGTCTGCGATCTTGATTCGACGATTTTCCTTCTTCTTCTTCCAACTTTCTTAACGGGTTTCCAATTCCAGTTTCTGATGATGATAGTGAGGATGAAAATACACCTCCTCCTACTCATGTTCCTCCAGTTGCACCAGCACCAATGCTTCCTAGATGGGTCTGTTCCACATGTGAAGCAGCTAGTGATCTTGCCGGTTATCCTAGAGATCAATGTCGAACATGTTCTCAGTTTCAGTGAGAATCTTCTCTTTTTGCTCAAGTTTTTGAGAATCATGATCCAGAAACTTTTGCATAAGCTTCAGGAAATCCAGATTGGGATGCAGCTATGGATGAAGAATATCATTCCTTAATGGCGAATGATACTTGGGATCTTGTTCCTCTTCCAAAAGGAACAAAAATTGTTAGATGTAAATAGATCTACAAAACTAAGTATGCATCAGATGGAAGTGTTGAAATACTTAAGGCAATGTTAGTTGCCAAAGTTTTTTCCCAAGTTGAAGGGATTGACTACAATGAAACCTTTTCTCCTGTCGCAAAAATGAACTCCATCTGCCTTGTTCTTTCACTTGAAGCCTTACATAACTGGGAAGTCCATCAAATGGATGTCAAGTCTTCCTTCTTACATGGTGATTTATAGGAGGAAATTTACATGGAACAACCTCTTGGATATATTTAGGATAACTCTAGCCTTGTTTGTCTCCTTAAGAAATCCTTATATGGCCTTAAGCAAGCTCCTAGAGCTTGGTATGCCAAAATGGATATCTTTCTCCTTAACACTGGTTTTTCTATATGTCATTTGACCCCAATGTCTATACCAAGAAATTAGGAAACCATCTCATCATACTTGTTCTTTATGTTGATGATATTATCCTTACCGGTAGTGACCCTAAAATTTTATCCCATGTGAAATGCAGTCTTAAGCAAAATTTTGAAATGTCGGACTTAGGACATTTGCATTATTTTCTTGGTCTCCAAGTCTTGCAAACCAAAGAAGGAATGTTTCTTTCCCAGTCTAAGTATGCTTGTGACCTTCTTCATCACTTTCACATGGAAGATTGTAAACCAGCCCCTTCTCCCTTCCAGTCTGGAGTCAAACTTTCTGCCACTTGTACTTCCCCCAAAGTAGATGCCACCTTGTATCGTCAGCTTGTTGGTAGTCTCCTATACTTGACTCATTCCCATCTTGACCTTTCCTTTGTTGTTGGTCATGTTTCCCTTTATATGAAAACACCTAATGAAAGTCACTAGAAAGCAACAAAAAGAATACTTTGATATATTCGAGGTACAATTCAGTTTGGGATTCATTACAGTACACGAGGGAAACCTTTGTTGGTTGGTTTCACTGATTTAGATTGGGTCGACATTCCTGATGATCGAAATTATACTGTAGGTTATGTTTTCAGTCTGGGATTTGGACCTGTCACTTGGGCTTGTAAGAAACAACAAGCTCTTGCTCTTTCTTTAGCAGAAGCAGAATATCGAGCTGCAGTTAATGCCAGTCAAGAAGCTTTATGGCTTTGACAGATCCTTTCAAAGTTTGGATTCGAGTAGCAGCAGCCTACTCCACTTTGGTGCGACAATCAAAGTGCCATCAATCTTTCCAAAGATCCAGTTCTACATCAATGCAGCAAACACATTGAGCTACACATGCACTTCATCAGAAATATTGTTCATGATCGTGTTCCTTAAATGCTCTATTTCCCTACAGATGATCAAGTTGTAGACATCTTCACCAAGTCTCTTACAGAAGTGAAGTTTTCTAAACTTCGATCTATGTTAGGAGTTCACGAATGTGTCCTTAAGGGGGGATAGGCTCTAATGACTCCTGCCTTCTCCTAATAGTGTCACTTTTTTAAATCCTTCAATCCTATCCCAAGTTGTTCTTAACGAGGGATGTTAGGATATTTAGACACTTAGGAGTTAGTTAAGATCAACTTGTGTAATATATCTGTTAGGTAAAGTGTGTTTCTTTAGTATGCATTAGTATGCATTTGTAAATATTCTAATTTGATGTTCATGATATGTTCTATACATAAAGTGATCCAATGGTTGAACTTCTCTTAGATCATACCTACCATTGATCTGTGGCTTAACACCCGATTGGTCCATGATCTTTATTTCAAGAGCATGGAGGGTCCTTGGCTAGTTGATCGATTATGAGAATCTCATTTGTAACTTTGTTCTTTTGCATAATAAATTGCTCAAAGTAGCTATTTGGGTGGGGCCGTGGACTGTTTCCCTCTTGAGGATTTTAACCACATGACAAACATCATGTGCTGATATGTGATCTATTTGTGTGAGTGGCCGCTCTTGGTGTTCGGTCTTTTGGGAGTACCCTATGTACCCGAACAAATACAATTTCTTTGCATGTCCTTAAAAATGGATCATTTTTCTGAGGAAAATCTCTAATATGTTCCATATCCACGTGCACTTCTAGAATTCCATCACTTTCATCTTCTTCTTCTGCCTCCATTGGTTCAAAAAACGCAGGCATCCTTTCAGTTTCATTTGAGCATTGCCTCAAGCTATTGATATATATTTTCTGGAGCCCACCCAAAATTGGTTTTTAAGACTTATTGTGGGGAGGTTCAGAATAACAGTTTGGAATATAGCATTCATTGAATTGGACATTGAATTTTATAGAAAAATCAGAGTATGATGAAACATGAATGAAATTTTTATTTACTTGGATGGCCCAATTTTATGATAAACACAATATTCTATTTAAATCTTGCTCAACTCTCAAATTAGAATTTGTCATCTCTATCCTCCCTTGCACTTGTCCCTGCATACACATTAAACTGAAGCACGTAGACAGTTGCATGCACTAAACATGATTATGTGTTCTACTTACTATGTTACTATACTTATGTAAACATCAAGTTAAATTTTGTGTCCTACAAGTATTTTTACTTCTATATTCAGGATCTTGTTCTTTAGCTCTAGGTTTTCTTGGGAGATGAATTTTGCACTCCCTTATTACTCATTTTGATGAGCTGTACTTTCCCATCCCATTGACATATTTTTTATCATCTGTGGACATTATTATATTTTCATTCCATTTCATTTTTTATAGGCTTGCATTTTTATTTTACGAGAAAAATTGTTATGCATGTTATTAGTATTTTGAATTGATAGTTGTGTATGCAATAATTGCAATCTAATAATCTATTGTTGTTAATAGATTTTCAGACTAAATTGAAATGTAGAACACCTTAAAATTCGTTAATTCTATAGGGTCTGAATATTTGTCTAGAAATTATTGTATACTTATTTTAATATAAATGATGTCAAAAGTCTATATTTAAAGATTATACAAAAAGTACATTTATCTAGATTAGGGTATAAATCATTCATTTCTCATTTTACAGACATAGTTTAAGGATACTTTATTTGATCAATGAAAAATTCCATGAGATTTACTACTTTCTACTTGGTTGGTTTTAGATACGAGGATCTTGGCCGTCCAGAATGCTCTCATAAATATTTGTTGGGTGTAAAGCTTTTTTTGACATGAGAATCACACCTTCTATGAATTTCAACCTAGAAAATGAAGAGAATAACACTTGATGGACAACGTAGTGCTCAAGAGAGATAGTACATGAAAAGTCTCTGTTGTTCAGTGGAAAATGGTGATGGGCACAAATAATTATATTTTATTCAGCATATTCTTATCTCAATCAAGAAATGAACTGATAAACGGCTTGGATAATATCATGCAAACTTTCATGAGGTTAGTTGAATTGGAAAATGAAAATAAAGCTAATATGATTGGTGACAAAATTGCTTTATTGTGATTTTGGAGTGAAATAATATTATGTTGTTTGGCTTTTGTAGTTTTTAATCTCATTTCATCCATGGTTTTATATTAATGGTATATTGCTAGTTAGTTTGTATGATGATTTTCTTAGAAACCCAGATTCAGATAACACTTTATAAATAGATTTGATGTGAATAACTAATTGAATTCATGTTATTGTTGATTAGCTTCCTTCCAATGAAACTAATTGAAGATTGTAATATGGATTTGACTTACTGATTACTTGGGTGTCGTATATAACTTATTAGAACCTGTACATGCTTCTGTGAAACTTTTGTTATGGTTGGGCACAAAATAGAGAACATAAAAAATGACACCATAAATTGCATTTAAGTTGCAAGTCTTGACAAAACATTGAATTTTCTTTTTGGTTCTGATTGGTGGCTTCAACATGATTTTGGATTTGTGCTATTTGTTTTGGTTACGCACGGCCCTTAAGTTTTGACTGTCATATCAATGTGTTGTTTGTGGTGGTTGATATAAGTCTTGAGAAGAACTTGCCATCAAGTGTGTGGCATTCTTTGTTGGCTTCTATATAGTTTGTACTTTGGGCTATTCACTATGAATATACTTCTGTTTACTTCCTCAATCTGAATTTTTTGAAAATCGATGTCTAAGGGATCAAGTATCATGGAAGGTTTAGTCACAACAACAATGGTTTCTAGAGACTTATAGCATAAGAGTTTGATCAGACAATGGTGAGATTCCTTATATATCAAAAAATATGATGCATTTTTTGAGTTAAGAACTCCACATATTATATATCTTCAAAAAATTTTGAAACAAATGAAAATATGCTCTGCTGAAATAAAATCGTAGAAACATGCATATGTTTACATTGTTTCATGAAACAAAAGAAAGTATGTATGTAAAACAAGTTCCTTCTTTAACTGGCTAGTTTTTTGTTTTCCAATCATGGATGTTGATTATCATATTTCAACTTGTTAATCTTGTGCATGCAATAGTTTGTCTGTGTACATCTCTTTCAGTGTTCCTTGTAGCTTTTTCTTTCACAAGTAGGAGGAACTGGATCCTAATCGCTTTGTGAGTTTCTCCTTTCTTTTTCTTACATCATAAAAAACATTCTATAAACTTTGTATGCATGTTGAATACAATTATATCTTATTTGAAATGTTGATTTCCCCCGTATCTTGAAATTGAGGCCTAAACATACTCAAGGAATGTTTTTTGTATACAGATACAACTTTTACAGTTTATGTTTGTGCTTATGTGCCTCCTTCTCCCAGACCCCACCCCAACTACAATGCTTCCTTTTTCCTTAGAAGGATTTTATTTTGTCAATATTGGTTATTGGATTTTAGGAATGCGTCTCCTTGAGCCACTAAGGCATTAGAATTGCATTAATTTAATCGGAGGTTGGATGAAAAGATTGGAGTAAAATTATCATTACATCTTTCTTGTGTCATTTTTAGAATCTTAGGTCTAGAAGAGTTGATGTCAAATTTACCTTTGAAAGTCATGCAGAGAAGCTACATATTTTTTTCTTCCTAAGATTAGTGTGTTTGTTCATGTTTCTCCTCAACAAACAGACTAATTTACACTATTTTTTTGCTACTTCTATACTTTTCGAGTTTGTACTTTGTGAGTCCTATTGACCTACTCTTGTTGTCATTCATGGATATTAAAACATAATATCATCTTATCTATACTCCATTATGCAATGGCTATTGATGGTTTTCTTTTAGTGGATGGATACTTATGGTGTTGAAGTTAAATGCACACTTCATCTCTATTCATAGCTATCTTTTAGTGGATGGTTACTTATGGTGTTGAATTTAATTGCACACATAATCTCTTTTGTATTTAATCCTTCGATATGCAGATGTTGATATATTCAATTATTCAAGTGAATAGTTTCCAATGTCAAAAGAGAGTTTTTGTTTGAAATTTTTTTATATTAACAAGAAGATATTTAGAGAGATCTAAAATAAAGGAAATTAAAACAATATGGAGGATTGTGTAATCTTAGGGTACTACACAGATTCTAAAATAAGAGATCCATTTTGCGTTGGTTATGAAAATATATTGAAATATAAGGTTGTTTATTAGACTCCTAGTCATTTTCTTGATTTATTTGCAAGTAAATCCATCATGAGGACAATAATTTTTTAACCTGTGTTATCTTTGCATGTCTTTTGACTACTGAAAATTTGCATTTGTCTTTCTAAAAGCTTATAGATTTTGTCCTTTTCTATTATTTTCAATTTGATGTATGCATTTATGTTTTTGCATGGAAGGTAAACTTAGAACCCTTCATAAACAAGGCTACTATTGTTGCTATACGTTGGAAATTTAGAAAATTAGTATATTCCTTTGTTGTCTACAGGTGGTGAGAATGCAATCAACTGCAAAGATGGTTGTCGTTTCTTAACAGACAGAAGATTACATATTGTCTTCCATCAAAGCCGCTTATGAAAGAGTCAGTATTTGGATTTCCATATTTCCATCTTAATTTAATATACTAATTTATTCTATGTTTTAAACCTGTTTACATCAAATGATTTTAATATTCATGTCCTTATTGTGAAATTATGGTCTTGCATTATAGGATCACTATAAAGTTTGAAACAACACTATGCACCTTAAATTTATTCAATGATAGCTTACTATTGGAGAAACTAAAGGAACATTTATAAGAGAGGAATATGTTTTAAGATTAAGTCTGGAGGTGGGTGTAACTTCAAGTGGGCCAACCTGATGGAAGCCACCTTATACATTAATTTTATTTGTTAATAAGTAAGTTGCATGGAAGCATATATGAATTGGCTAGTTTTTTTTAAATGTTAGGATTTGGATACACAGAAAGGACATGCACACATATATGCATGTATGCATATGTACAAAGAAAACATGAACTAGAAATATAAAAAATCTAGATCTCCAAATATATCTTTCTTCATATTTCTCTCACAAACTTAGAAATGCAGACCACTATAGAAGGAAGGAGATTGAAAAACACTTTTTCATATAATTGTTTCACTGTATATTGTAATTGTGTATAGATAAATGATAATAAAATTTGGATGATATATTGGCCTCTTCTATTTGTTCTTATTGAATAATATTGTATGGGGGTATATTTGAATAGACTATGAATAGGATCATACTCGCAGTTATGCACTATTCTTCAATTTTTGTGAGAGTTGTCAAACATTACAATTTGGGTGCCTTGCACTAAGGAAAACTAGAGATATTTCCATATCATCAATGGGGAGGGAACATCTATTGTGATCAATATTTGAAACTAATGGAAGCCAAATGATGTAAAAAATAAGACCATAGTAAGTAGGTTTTTCTCTCAGGAATTTAAGCTAAATTTTGTGATAGCTAAAACTGAAAACACCAATCAAAATAACAACATAGAGTGCATTGACCTACAAAATCATATGACCAATAATATGAACAACAAACATGCAAATATAAATGCTCAAAACATCACTATTTTTATATTAACTCTAATAGTAAACCATAAATGGGGCAAAGTGTGTTGAGGAAGGTGCATGGTGGGATTATCCGGGGCAAGGGACCATGGGAAAATGGAGTCAAAACCTCTGGAAGAAATGATTACAAATGGAAAGAATGACGAAAGATTGAAAATGGACGCAAGATAGCTGCTGATTTCCCAATCAGGAGATTTTAGTAGGCGATTTAGAGGATAAGGAGGGACAGTCCATCACATGGAGAACCAGCGAGATGAATTCCATGCAAATTTAGAAGAACCATTGGTAAATTCCTGGAACATCGGCCAAATCATATCCAGTATGAATTCCGAACCACTATACCCTAAGTTGTATGCATGGAAAGTAATTTACAAAATCACATCCAGATACTGGGTTGTGTAGAAGTGAGTGAATCCCCCTTGGTATTTCACATATGTGCCCTAGTGGTTGGTGCTTTTCTGGTGTGGATAACTAGAACACGGATTTCATGCCTGCCTACCAAGAGTACCCCTTGTTAAACTAATTTCTCGAACCACACAATCATGGTTGTCTATGAAAGACTTCGACACTTCTCAGAATTCAACCCTATAGTTCTTATCATCTACATAGCTCCATGTCTCAAAGATATTCGAAATATGGTTTTATATAATGTGAACAAGAATGGATTCAGGAAGGGCTATACCCTTAAAGTAGTTGCGATGGTGGCATGTGTGGTGCCAGGGAAGGGATTTTCCCTCCTGATGTTCAATCGTATTATCTGGTATGGCTAAGATTTCGAACCATTTCCATGTGGCCGCCAAGCTGGTTCCAAGGGTTGCGGATTTGACTATCTCCTACCATTTCACTTACCTTGATGGTGGTGTCGGTCTGTTTTAGTTCGTCACATCCCTCAGCCTTATGTAAATGCCAGGTCTGTTGCCTTAGTGAATCAAACCTCTATCTCTCTCATAGCTTCCTTTGAAATGAACCACATGCCACATTTGCGAACTGGGAAAATAGTGCCACTAGACAAGACCTCCACCTCAAGCAGATCTTGAAAGGCGTCGGAGGAATCAGCTAATCTACAATGGGGAAATTTGCACGCATGAACACCTCCTCCGCTGTCATCTCCACACTGGATGGGAAATCTATAGCTCAGGATTCTTCTCAGCCATCTGATCGAAGGAATATTGTATATCTGTCATCCATGTTCCATTCACCATGCTGCCAAATTTCTCTTCTGAACACCATAGGTAGTTTTGGACCGTGACACGTTCTTAACCATCGATTGAGACCAACCTTTCATGCAGCCATCGATCTAAGTGGCCCCTGCCATTTTTTCATGACAGGAAAATCAGATATTCATCCGTGCTAGTTTGCCTTGCAAAATGAACCGTAGCTGTAGATCTATCCCCTTGTTCATCATGGTCATTAATATTTGTGACCCCTACACCTTTTCATGATTTGAGATTGCGGTTTTATACACACAAGTATGGATCTCGAAATCTCTTCAGGCCATAGATCTGCCCCAGACCTCATCTCAACAGTCGAAAGCCTCCAGTATTTTAACACATTTCGCAATCCTAGATGGAAGCTTTCACCGTGCATGTTTTCTCGCGCAAAGTGGTTCAGAACCGTGGATCTTCCCTCGATCAATCGCAGCCCTTGATTATGAATCCTGCCCAATGTTACAACACACTTGCTACTTTCTTTATTGAAGGTTGGTCACATGAAATTCGAGAGGCTAGGACCCTTACCGAACTCTCGTCAAGCCCCCTAAAATCAACTGTTAAAATGGAGTGTTAATAGTTGGCTCCACAAGGGATGCTATCCTCCCAGTGAGGTAGCAAAGAAGCCCCATAGACCAAGTGCCGAAACCATTGGGCCGCCTTCAGTCTTTCTTTGACATCTCCATCTTCTTCAACGAATTTGTGCCACTCTTGCAAATCATGTTGGTGACTGTAAACCTGTGCTGGTAACTGAAAATAAAAATAAACTGAAAACAATAATGAAGGAAATGCTCAATAACATTTGGGCTTATTTTCTCCTACCTACTCTACCTAACTTTGTAGACAAGCCCAACTAAGTGAAATCAGACTTCCAATGAAGTCAATCAAGCAACTTGCCGAATACTATTGTTCTTGTATGGTGCTTGATGGAAAAAAATGAAACAGATAATGGGAGAAGGGAATGATAAACAAACTGATTTTTAAGGCAGAGATGTGACCAATCATTGCCTTCACCCAAACTCTCCATGTATTTGGCTACAGGGTCGTAGAAATCACGGAAACCTCCAGCACGTACTATCGCCTTCTCATGGGAAAGCTGCCTGGAGCTTCCTGCTTCTAGAAAGTCATCAAGCTGACACTTGGAAGATTGCAGACGAGAACTTATAGAATTTTTCTCAAATGGAATATCCCTCTCTCTGCCCAAAATTTGTGTAACAAGGGCATGATGTGCTTCGAGAGGGAGGTCCCCAGCTTCTCTAGTGGAACCAAGTAGGCATACTCCTTCTAGGTGAGGCATCATTCCTGAAAGTGGAGTATCAGAAAAGGTGTTTATCTGTAAGCTGTTGCATCCATATTCATTTTTGTACAAGTCTCTGGCCTACACCACCTTCGTTTCTTTCTACTTTTACTTGGAGGCCTTAATCATATGCTGTATCAACTAAAAAGAGGCATAACATAAGGGTACATTTTCACCTCTAGTGCCCTCATCATCTTTCTAGCTCTGACCTCCTGACTTTGCATTGCACTTTGATTTATTTCATCAGAAGGTGTTGCTTCAACAATTGGTTCATCAGGTATATTCTACAGGTACTCTTCCTCATATTCATCGCACACAGGCGCACCAAACTCCTTCTTAAAATTTTCCTTAGTTGACCAGGAGTGGGGTAGGCCGCCATCTTCAAAGAATTACCTTGTAGGACCATTTATTTAAGCCTCGAGTCAGTCATCTTTCTGCATATCATGAGAGATCTTAGAAGGGTCGTGGGCTTCCTTCTTCTGCTTGTAGGGCCCAACCAATTTGTATGTATCCTTTATTTCACCACCACCATCCTGATCTGACAATATCCTGTACATCTCAAGGTTTTCCTCAACCTCCAAGCAGTCAATGAACATCTGATGCAAGGTGGTTGATTTTCTCTCCAAAAGAAGTAAAGACAGGTCAGGAGGAAAGGCGGCTGCATAATAGATCTTAGCATCATTCTCAAGAGGTTGGAATTCCTTAGGCATGTTATATAAAATCTTTTGAATCTTTTGTTAAAACTGGATATGGCCTCACCTTCATGTCTCCTCAAAGAATAAAACTCTGAAAGTATTTTCTCCACCGGCTGGTTCCTACCCCAAAACCTCAAGAATATGCAAGAAAGCTCTTCCCAAGTGCTGATGGACTTAGGATGCAAGTGTTTAAAATAGACTTTGGCATCTCCTTGCAAGGAAAAAGTGAATTCCCGCATGCAAAAATCATCATGTTCTATCTCAAAAAGGTCAGAGAAATGCTCAAAGGATTGTACATGTTTCTCAGCAGTGAGATTTTCGGACTCTCCGTTGAACTTGGGGAGGTACTTGTAATATTTCACGGGAAAATCATGGAGGATAGGAGGTAATTGCAATGGTTTATATCGGCTTGGATAAATGGGGGAGACAAGGTTAGGTATGATAGTTAAACTATCATTCAAGATTCCATGAATTTCGTAGGGGTGTCTTTTGACATCAAGCGCCCCTGAATAAAGATCTAAGCCAAAATCAGATGTACTAGATGACACAATGCTTTCGGTTTGTGAAGAAGGATAAATAGGAACATATTCATGGCTCTGCTCAGGATGAGCTGGGCCATAGAAGGTTGTTTTGATAAATATAAGAAAAGAGAAGGGAAAACTTACAAGATATGATAAGGAATCTTGGAAGAAACGCGAACTTGAGTGCTTGGCCCTTTCGCCGTGTCTTTCTAAGATTTATGAGGGGTCCATTTTCTAGGTGGGATAGGCCAGCCTTCCTTGGTCATTAGATTTTCTGGATCACATCACCAGTAGAGTCGTTGAAGTATGAATCCTTCAAGAGTGGAGTCACTAGGTGAAAAGTGCTCAACCTTCTTGGTGTCTGACCAATTTTTCACCATCAACGGCCAAATCTAAATCTTTGTCGTTCTTCCCAAGGAGGATCTCCAAGTTCGTTCTCCGACAATGGTGCCAGTTTGTTAGCACCAGGATTTTGAGCCTCCAAGGTCAAGTGAGGGGAGGCCACTCTTGGGAAACAGCAGAACCGCTTTAGACTATGCCTTTGGACCTACATAGTCAGATAGGGATCCATTATTTGTCACCAGAGTATCTCCACATAAGGTTGTTAATCTTGTGTGGTACTAGAGTCTACTCTGCATAGGATTTTCAATCAGCATAATCAAGGGGCTAGGATCCTAAATGGGGCAAAGTGTGTTGACGAAGGTGCATGGTGGGATTATCTGGGGCAAGGGACCATGGGAAAATGGAATCAAAACCTATGGAAGAAACGATTACAAATGGAAATAATGATGAAAGATTGCAAACAGAAGCAAGATAGCTGCTGAATTCCTAATCAGAAGATTTTAGCGGGTGATTTAGAGGACAAGGAGGGATAGTCCATTGCATGGAGCACCAGGGAGATGATTTCCATGCAAATTTAGAAGAACCATTAGTAAATTCCTGGAACAGTAGATGTAGCATATCCAGTATGAATTCCAAACCACTATACCCTAAGTTGCAGGCATGGAAAGCAATTTAAAAAATGGAGTGGAAACAGGAAACACATTTACACGTAAAACAGAGCACGTATTGGGAAAAACAACAAAACAGGAATTTCTACTGTGAGTAACATTCTTTCACTGTAATTTATTCATACACAGGTATCAAGCTTTACAAATGGGAGCCTCAATCTAGGATTGTTTCCCAATCCAATTCACTAACTCTTTTATCCCTCTATCGGGAGCATTTTTATACAATCCTAATGCTGATACCACCAAATTAAAAGCTGTTACAAGTCACCATAAGGTGTTAACAGTGCAAGGAGTGGAATATTGACACGTTTTTACAATTATAAGCAAACATCATGGAGATGCAGCGCGTGATAACACAGGCTGAGAGCGCAGATCCCCATACCATCGTGCTTTGTGAAAATTATTCCCACGTGGCGTGTTGACGGCCAGTCGTCCACATAGGCTTCCATGGACCTATTTTGGGTCTCCTTGTCTAGCTGGCGCATGTCACTCAAAGGCTGACTAGAAGAACTAAATCCTTTCCTCGACCATTCTCCCGACCTCATTCTCCGTTGGGTAAAACTGTTATAGGAGGAGGCCAGAGAAAAGGTGGCCAAACACTTGGTGATGATAAGCAACTTAAGAAGCTTATCATCCTTGTACTGTCTTCTTCCTCTTACGAGGAGGATTCTTCTATGAGCCATGCAGCCAGGTGTGCCTCTGATCCTCTCCTTTCCCACGACCAAGCAGCCAAGTGGAGCCTCTAGGAATGGAGTCGAAGGCTCCGGAACCACCTAGTCCTAGTATGAGCATTTGTTCCAATAGTTCTTCCACCACTGTGAGCTGCGACTTCAGAGGTCATGACTGCAGCCGGGAGTGCCAGAGGGACATCGTCGGGATTTCAAAACACATGCACTGCACATCGAGATACTGGGTTGTGTAGAAGCGGGTGAATCCCCCTTGGTATTTCACATATGTGCCTGGGTGGTTTGTGGTTTTCTGGTGTGGATAACAAGAACACATATTTCATGCCTGCCTACCAAGAGTACCCCTTGTTGAACTAATTTCTCGAACCACACAGTCATGGTTGTCTATCAAAGACTTTGACACTTCTCAAAATTCAACCCTATATTTCTTATCATCTACACAGCTCCATGTCTCAAAGATCTTCGAAAGATGGTGTTATATAGTGTGAGTAGGAATGGGTTCAGGAAAGGCTATACCATTAAAGTAGTTGTGATGGTGGCATGTGTGGTTCCAGGGTGGGGATTTTCCCTCTTGATGTTCAATCGTATTATCTGATATGGCTAAGATTTCGAACCATTTCCGCGTGGCCGCTAGGCTAGTTCCAATGGTTGTGGATTTGACTATCTCTTTCCCTTTCACTTACCTTGATGGTGGTGTCGGGTTGTTTTAGTTCATCGCATCCCTCGGTGTCATGTAAATTCCATATCTGTCACCTCAGCAAATCAAACCTCTATCTCTCTCATGGCTTCCTTCGAAATGAACCATGTGCCACACTTGCAAACCGGGAAAACAGTGCCGCTGGACAAAACCTCCACCTCATGTAGATCTTGAATGGCATCGGAGGAATCATCCAATCCGAAATGGGGTAGATTACATGTGTGAACACCTCCTCCATTGTCATATCCACACTGGATGGAAAATCTGCTCCTCAGGAGTCTTCTCAGTCGTCCGATCAAAGGAATCTTTTATACCTGCCGTCTACATTCCATTTACCCTACCTCCAACTTTCTCTTCTGAACACCGTGGGCAGTTTTGGACCGTGACACGTTCTTAACCATCGATCGAGACCGGCCTTTCATGCAGCCATCGATCCAAGTGCCCCCCACCATTTTTTTTGCAACGGGAAACTCAAATATTCATCCGTACTAGTTCGCCTTGTGGAATGAACTGTAGCCGTAGATCTATCCCCTTCTTCATTGCGGTCGTTGATCTTTGTGACCCCTACACCTTTTCACGATTTGAGATTGAAATTTTATTTGCATAAGTATGGATTGCAAAATATCTTCAAGCTGTAGATCTTCCCCAGACCTCATCTCAACCATCGAAAGCCTCTGGTCTTTTAACATGTTTCACAATCCTGGATGGAAGCTTTGACCGTGCATGTTCGCTCACGCAAAGCGGTTCGGAACCATGGATCTTCCCCCGATCAATCGTAGCCCTTGATTATGAATCCTGCCCAATGTTACAACACACCTGCCACTTTCTTCGTTGAAGGGTGGTCACATGAAATTTGAGGGGTTGGGACCCTACCGAACTCCCATCAAGCCCCTAAAATCAACTGTTAAAACAGAGTGTTAACACAATGATTGCAATCTAATAATATATGGTTGTTTATATATTTTCAGAATAAATTGAAATGTAGAACACCTTAAAATTCACTAATTATGTAGGGTTTGGATATTTGTCTAGAAATGATTGTATACTTATTTTAATATAAATGATGTCAAAAGTGAATATTTAAAGATTAGACAAAAAGTGTGGTTATCTAGATTAGGGTATAAGTCATTCATTTCTCATTTTATAGGCACATTTTAAGGATACTTTAGTTGATCAATGAAAAATTCCATGAGATTTACTACTTTCTTCTTGGTTGGTTTTATATATGAGGATCTCGCCATCCAAAATTCTCTCATAAATATTTGTTGGATGTAAAGTGCTTTTTTACAGGATAATCACACCGTCTACTACTTTCAACCCAACAAATGAAGAGAATAGCACTTGATGGACAACGCAGTGCTCAATAGAGATGATACATGAAAAGTATTTGTTGTTCAGTAGAAAATGGTGATGGGCACAAAGAATTATCTTTTGTACAATCTATTCTTATCTTAATCAAGAAATGGACTGATAAACAGCTTGGATACTATTATACATACTTTCATGAGGTTAGTTGAATTGGAAAATGAAAATAAAGCTAATATGATTGGTGACAAAATTTCTTTATCGTGAATTTTTGGAGTTTGGATTTTGTAGTATATGCTCTCATTTCATCCATGGTTTTATATTAATGGTATCTTGCTAGTTACTTTGTATGATGATTTTATTAGGAACCTAGATTCATATCACACTTTATAAATAGATTGATGCGAATAAGTAACTGAATTCATGCTATTGTTGATTATCTTCATTCCAATGAAACTACTTGAAGATTGTAATATGGATTTGACTTTCTGATTACTTGGGTGTCGCATATAACTTATTAAAACCTGGACATGCTTTTGTGGAAATTTTGTTATGCCTGGGCACAAAACAGGGCACATAACATTGACACCATCAATTGAATTTAAGTTGAAAGTCTTGACAAAACTTTGATTTTTTTGTCTGGTTCTGATTGTTGGCTTCACTATGATTTTGGATTTGCACTATTTGTTTTGGTTACACTCATATCAATGTGTTGTTTGTGGTGGTTAATATAAGTCTTGAGAAGAACTTACCATCAAGCGTGTGGCACTCTTTGTTGGATTCTATATAGTTTGTACTTTGGGCTATTCACTATGGATATACTTTTGTTTACTTCCTCAATCTGAAGTTTTTGAAAATCGATGTCCGAGGGATCAAGTATCATGGAAGGTGTATTCATGACAACAATGGTTTCTGGGAGACTTAGAGTGGAAGAGTCTTATTAGATAGGGATGAGCTTGCTTATATATCAACTATGACGCCTTTTATGAGTTAAGAACTCCACATATTATATATCTTCAAACCAATTTGAAACAAATGAAAATATGGTTTGCTGAATTAAAATTGTAGAAACATGCATCTGTTTACATTGTTTCATGAAACACAAGAAAGTATGTAAGTAAAACAAGTTTCTTGTTTTCCAATCATGGATGTTGATTATCATTATTCAACTTGTTAATCTTGTGGATGCAATAGTTTGTCTTAGTACATCTCTTTTTCTTTCACAAGTAGGAGGAACTGGATCCTAATCACTTTGTGAGTTTTTCCTTTGTTTTTCTTACATCATAAAAAACATTCTATCATACTTTGTATGCATGTTGAATAAAATTATCTCTTATTTGAAATGTTGCTTTCCCCCATATCTTGAAAATGAGGCCTAAACATGCTCAAGGAATGTTTTTTCTCTATAGATACAACTTTTACAGTTTATGTTTGTGCTTATGTGCCTCCTTCTCCCAGACCCCACCCCGACTATAGTTCTTCCTTTTTTCTTAGAAGAATTTTTTTTTGTCATTATTGGTTACTAGATTTTATGAATGCTTATGTTGGAGTATCAGTACAACCTACACATGGTATAACCACCACACCTCTGGGAATATAAAACAAGTGGACTAACCGCCACTCCTGGTAATAGGGCCTTGTGCTGGGTTTCAAATGTTCACCAACATTTGCAGGTTTGGGTGTAACAAAAAACCTTACATGGTATCAAAGAAGAGGTCTCAGGTTCAATTCCCCTGAGCTACGTCAGAGGTGGGGTGTTGGAGTATTGGTACAACCTCCACATGGTATAACCACTGCAACTATGGGAATATAAAAAAAGTGGACTAACCACCACTCCTGGTGATAGGGCCTTGTGTTGGGGTTCAAATATTCACCAACATCTGCAGGTTTTGGGGTAACGAAAAAACTTACAGCTTATTATTGAGTCACTAAGGGATTAGAATTGCATTAATTTAATCGAAGTTTGGCTGAAAAGATTGGAGTAAAATTATCATTACAGCTTTCTTGTTTTGCTTTTAGAATATTAGGTCTAGAAGAGTTGATGTCAAATTTACCTTTGAAAGTCATGCAAAGAAGCTACATATTTTTTTTCTTTCTAAGATTAGTCTGTCTGTTCATGTTTCTCCTCAACATGTTATTTACACTATTTTGTTTCTATTTCTATACTTTTCTAGTTTGTAATTTGTGAGTCCTATTGACCTACTCTTGTGGTCATTCATGGATATTAAAAAATAAACTCATTTTATGTATACTACATTATGCAATGGCTATTCATGGTTATATTTTAGTGGATGGATACTTATGGTGTTGAAGTTAAATCCACACTTCATCTCTATTCATAGCTATCTTTTAGTGGATGGTTACTTATGGTGTTGAAGTTAAATGCACACCTAATCTCTTTTGTATTTAATCATTCGATATGTAGATGTTGATATATTCATTTATTCAAGTGAACAGTTTCCAATGTCAAAAGATACTTTTTTGTTTGAAAATGTTTTATATTAACAAGTAGATCTTTACATAACTCTAAAGAAAGGAAATTAAAATAATCTAGAGGATTGTGTAATCTTAGGGTACTACAAAGATTCTAAAATAAGAGATCCATTTTGCATCGTTTATGAAAATAGATTGAAATATAAGGATGTTTATTAGACTCCTGGTCGTTTTCTTGATTTATTTCCAAGTAAATCCATTATGAGGACAATAATTTTTTAACTTGTGTTAGATTTGCTGGTCTTTTGACTACTGAAAAATTGTAGTTGTCCTTTTGAATGCTTGTAAATTTTGTCATTTTCTTGGAAAACAAAATATTACATCTTGTCTTCCATCAAAGCTGCTTATGAAAGAGTCACTATTTGGATTTCCATATTTCCATCTTAATTTAATATACTGATTTATGCTATGTTTTACACCTTTTTACATCATATGAATTTAATATTCCTGTCGTTATTGAAAAATTATGGTCCTCCATTATAGGATCACTATAAAGTTTGAAACAACACTATGCACCTTAAATTTATTCAATGATATCTTACTATTGGAGAAACTAAAGGAACATTTATAAGAGAGGAATATGTTTTTAAGTCTAGAGGTGGGTGTAATTTCATGTGGGCCCACCTGATGGAAGCCACCTTATATATTAATTTAATTTGTTAATAACTAAGTTTCATGGAAACATATATGAATTGGATAGTTTTTTTTTAATGTTAGGATTTGGATACAGAGAAAGGACACACACACACACACACACTACTACATTTCGACCAAAAATCCGACGGCCGTCATGTGGGATTTTCGACACTTCTTTGTTGCATGTACGACACTTTGATTTTTTTTTAAGCGTCGGAAACTTGTCATCAGTTATCCGACACCTAAGTAACCGTCGGTTAAATGTAACGCGTCAGTTAAGCGACAGATTATCTTCGACAGTAGTGATTTTTTTTTGAAAAAATAACCTTTATTCCGTCGTTTAAGCGACGGAAATAGAGATTGAGCGTCGATTAACCGACATGAATAACCGTCACTTAACCAATGGAAATAAATATTAGGCGTCGAATAAGCGACAGCTATAACCGTCGCTTAAGCGACGGACGTGAATTTTTTTTTTTTTTTAAAACTTGCAAATTCGACTTTGAAAATCTTCTTTGGAATCCAGCTCCAAATTATGTTCTCCAGTTGAAGATGTTTCACCGGTTTCGACATCAGCACCAATGAGTATTTACTTCACTCTATAACTTTGATGAAGCGGCGAACTATAGTAAGGCTATATGGATTAAAAACCCGACCAACGAAACAAGGCAAGCGATCTAATTAAAAGCTTGTGGTTGCTCGACTTCCATCCATCGATCCATCTATTGATCCATCCACCACCAATCTTGCATAGACGAAAGAAAAAAATGAAATAAGGTAATTCAAGTAAGTAACAGTGATGAAGCGATACCCATCATAGTTCAGGAAGGCTCAACAATACAAGAGAAACAAGGGAAGCACTCTATCTATCTTTCACTGACCCGATCTACCCAAATGGGTATCTGGGGAATGACTCAAGTTAGTCAGACTACCATATTCAGAGATTCAAAGGGGGGCACAACATATGCAGATTACCTGAAAGTTTCACCCTCAAGCATACAAATACATCTTTCAAATGTATAACTGACATGTATCTAATATAAATCCTGGTAAAGAATTTCATATACCTCAAATGTAAAAATACTTTAGGATTACAAGATATTTGATAATCCTCTTTGAGATAGACGGTGCAGGAAGCCATCCTGGAAATATCTATTCCTTCGAATGCCTTTGAGAAAGAACCACCTTCATGATTTCGTAAGTCATAAACACAATACCAACACTTGGAACAACTTTGAGGTACTATGGAAGAATTCCCCTGTATAAACGAGGCCATCCTTCTGTCCAAATTATCTGTTTGAATGTGCCAAGAAGTCCCGAGTTGTATACATGAGCACGTCCACCTGCACCTTCCAGTTGCATTCTTCTCCTCACCAAATCAAGTGGAAATGTTGCTGCAATATTTAAACGTTAGTATGCACATGGAAGAAAATGCTTCTGTAGCAGTAAATGACTACATTGAAAAAACATCAAATAATGTGTGCAAGCATTTGTAAAATGCCCAGAGAGATATTCTTCCTTTGCTTTTATCATTACAAGCTTTGATACAAGATTGGTTCACTATCACCCCTCTTCAAGCTTTTCAGAAATTGTATGAATTTGAAAATCCCTACACATCTAAATCAGGAAGAATAATGCAATGGAAGGCAATACATTCTTTTACCTGTTGAGGATGCAACGCCTGAAAGGCTACCACAGGCCAAGCTAACCGCCACAGGTGAATCCAGAGGTCTGAAACATAAAAGCATTCACTTTAAGAAAGTTAGACTAGGGGAGAAATGTTTGAGAAGGGAATCCTCCAACACAATCATCTTTAAAAAAAGGAGCAAATAAATCCACTATATACCTCTTACACTCCCAAGCAGATTTAAGACTCTCATAAACGCAGAAGCTAATAGCTATATTAGGTCCAACACCCTGCATTCAATTCATTGTTTAAACAAGCATAATAAAAATAAGACATCACAAAGATTATAGAAGAAAAAAAACGCCAGTGACAGCTTCAAACAATAATAGTGGTATATACAATGTATGCCATACTAACCAATAGCATTGGCCCAAGGCCTTTGTACAACCCCTTGATGCCTTCATCTCTGCAAATGGTATAGAGAGAATGTGTAATACCTCTATAGTACATGACATTTGTCTGTATATTATAAGAAAATTGTGTCAGAATAAATGAAGACATTTGACCATTCTTAGACAACTGTACTCAAAACAATCCAGCTTCATGTAAAAATCCTGTTAGTGGATGTCTGATTAAAAGATGATTTAGTTACCATGGTCATCTGTCTTATCATTAAACCTGTCACATTTTTTAACATTAAAAATCTATAATAATTGTAGATAATCAGAAAGCATAAGCATATACATCTGCAGACCTCAACATTTTTATCAAACTTGAATGTGTGTCCGTAGATTCAAACACATTCAGAAATGGTAAAAACACACCATGGGAAACCTTATGTACTAGACATTAATTAAGGATGACAATCCACTCCAACAGATATGAGTTTGTGGTTTATGCATAAATAGAACAGTCAATTCCCCAGGATTAGGATAAATCACAAGTAACACAAAAAAAGGCCACTGCAGCATTCGAATTGATCCAACTTTCAAGTAAAATTACCTATGCTTCCAACCGAGTCCTCACAAGATCCAATGGATATGTGATTGATGCAGATGTAACTCCTGCTGCACCACCACCTAACAAACGAATACAAAGGTCTGTGCTAAGATTTTCTCTATATTTTTCCATAATAGGCATTGACCTCATAATCTGGAAAAGAAACAAAAAAAATCATTAAGACATATCATGCATCCAACAAGAATTCATGGTTTGATAACAAATCTAAAAATCCCTCTCACAAAGCCAAATCTCATTCCATCATGCAAATCACTTTATGTTAAAATGAAATTCAGTTCCAAAGATCAATACTCACTGATTTGTATCACTCATATGTGTAAAAACTAATGGATGAATAAGTAAGTCCACAAGTCATCTACAATATCTTCCACGATTCCCTCACCATCCTCACTTCCTTTGTGCAGAGGTCATGCCTGGGGGACAACCTTTTCTAAAGTCAATTATTAAAACAAGGGAGAAGGAAGAGGCTGACAAGCTTGTGGCCATATTTTTTCTATGGAGTGACATTCCTTTCAAAATTACCAAGAACAACCCATTCTATCATTCCATGTTTGAAGCAGCTGCTATTGTTGGTCCGAGGTACAAGGGCCCTACTTATAATGACTTGAGAGGGCATGTCCTTCAAGTGGAGAAAATTTATTGCACTAAGAGATTGGTTGAGATTCAGGATTCATGGAATATCACTAGAGGCAGCATTATGTCAGATAGTACATGAACTGATGTTGTATTCTTTTCCTATTCTTTTCTCTTTCTTCCTTTTCAGCACAATCACTGTCCCTTTTCTACCTGGGCGATTAAAGGAAATAAAGATCAGAATAAAAAATTACTGACAAAGATATTGAAACAAAAGCTTAAAATAATGTTTGAAAGATGTTAAATATATTGACAACATATGCTCACAAGTCACAACTCCCTCATGTTTTGCTGCTAATCTCTTAAAATTGAAAGTGCATTTAAAACATTTAAAACACACAACAAGAACAATGCTGCTAATCATCCTAGGCTGCCTATACTCATTCAAACGGAAGCATCCTCGTTCATGTTGATTCAGAAGGAAAATGTCAAATGGAAAGAGAGCAGAGAGAACCATTATTCCCTCGATTCTTAGTTTGAAACTAGAGCATCTTGACATAGGTGTTTAACCATGAAACCTGTATCCTAACGGGCACAATTATGAAGACAAAGCATAAGAATAAAGATGAGAGAGGTTTTTTGAGAAAATAGTGAACAACTTTAGACCAAGACAAGGAATCAGTTGGAAAGTGGAATTAGAAGGAGCAAGACTGTAATGTAGTTCATCTCCCAAAACAGAGACTTCAGAAGTGTGGCCCAACCTAAGCACAGGTGAATGGAAAAGGAAAATATCACATCAAAATTAGCTTGCAAAATTTGGATCCTTGACAATTAATAACTGTCAGATTCATGAAAGTAACTAGTTAATCCCTTCCAAGCATGAGGACACTTAAATCTTGTAATGCAAAATAATGTGGTTTATGAACAAACTAAGATCCCAAAAGCCCAAAGTACAACAGGTGGATTACAAGTCAAACGCCCCGTCATTCACATATCTCCTTGTATAGAAATAATACCAAGATTTTTAATTCATAGATATCATCACGCTAATATTTCTCAGATTAAATATAGTGCCCACTAACTAGGTATGAAGATAATTTGCTGCCATCATCAATTCCAGAGTAATTTCAGGTTCAATATGAAACTCAGTTTCCTTTCCACTGCAACAAATTCCAAAACAGACATTAGAAAACCTGGAATATGTCAAAAGCTAAAGAATTTGAACTAGCTATGATGGAAAATAGATATACAGATTAGAATCATGTCAAGCAAGTTTCGAAGCCTGTATGCCCATTGCCAAGTTATTTATCCTATAAGATCAAACCAAACTAAAGCAATGCAATTATTACAGTTGTGTTCCTAACCAAATAACAGTTGAGAAAGCACAATCGGTATCCATTGTTGTAACTAAAGTCTGAAATTTACTTTTGAAAACAGCTGAAATCTCAAGTTTTGGTTAAATTACCTAGCTATTATGTCATTAGTCTCCAAAAGAAAGAAATATACTCACATCAAAATGTGAACTTTACATTCTATGAAATATCTGAAGTCTAAAAGTAGAACTTAAATTTCTGAATAACCTCGAGACCATTTGAAAACAAAGAATACCACTGAAAATTTTGCACAATCCACAAAACAATACCTTTAGTAATATTAAATAATATACATTAAATAAGATGATAAATGAATTTCCTAAGAGCCCGAGGATGGCTACTCAGTCCTAAGTTCTAACAGCTTTCAAGGGCAACATGCATGCTACCCTTGGCCATGGGTTTGGTCTCTCACAGACAATCTGCAATAAAACATGTTCCATTATAATGCTTAACCGTCTATTTAAAGATTTCATTTCCATTGTCTTTTCTATGTGGGATGATATATTCAAGCCAAATATTATTTTGTTAATACCTTCATAGCCTTTAAGTTCAATTACTCTGAGGCTGCCATGCATCCTTTAATTCCTCCCGAATTCCATGCAAGCCTTTCTAACTCTAAACTAGGCTCTCCTAATTCATTTTCCTTACTGTAAACCATGATAATTGGTATTTCTTCTCAACTACAAACATCAGTGTGGTCTTTAGACATAATAAGCCTTCTCCTTGAATTATTTTTGCCCCAAATCAAGTGCAGTGCTAGATGAAGTGTTTCTCAGCCTTCCCATGTAGTCATAATTACATGCAGGGAAAACCTTTCATCTAATTAGGACTACAGGTAATACTTTAATTTCTTCTCTCAATGGCCAAAATGTATTCTGGACCCAAAAATATAGCACTCATTATCCAAAAGGGTATTTAAAATATGGACATTTTGTCCTACTTCTTTTAAGCAGGATACATAAAAGGTATTATACACTCAAGTTCACAGTGATAGCTCAAGAGTATATGCATCTTGACCCACACTTGCCAGTATTTACAAGGCTCACAGAGTCTGGGCCTAAGTTTCTCTGCCCCATTTCCTTTGAGAGATTTCTAATTATAAGATTGCAATCTCAAGAAATCCCAATCACCTACCTCAAATTCATACTCTTTTAGTGTTAGTCCTACAACAATTTCATCCTATCTTTGACCAATTTGAGGTTCTCCTTTAGTTGTTTGATATCTACTGGGTATCTCGAGGAAATCATGGACTGCTAGCACTTGGGTGTATTCAATAGTTTAATTGATCAACAAGGGAGGGCCATACCTATAAATGGACTTAAATGGTGACAATCCAATTCATGTGCTAGGTTGTATTATTATTTATACCAAGTGTTGCTCCAAGAGATGTTTTTTTTTTCAAGAGCATCCACAAGGGCCCATATTTTTCATAGATGAATAATGATTTCTTATTAGTTAGGTCTATTTTTAGAAGTGGTTGACTGCTTCTTTTGCAAGAGTACAGCCCCCATGTCAGTATTTGATGCATCATGTTCCCTTCTGAATAGTTATGAGAAATCCTTTTGTGTCCTCCCAGCGTCTTTTGGAAACTCTGATTTGGATCCACCATTCAAAGGTTATCGCATTTGAAGATGATGTATTGAATTTGACCCTTCTCCAAGACTGTTAAAAAGATGACCTTGAACAACTTGTAACTCCAAATATCCACAATACATCTCCAAAAGTTTTAAAAAGGGGTACCTTGAACTGTGTTCTTTCCAATGGATTTGGTCTCACATAATTTAGATCAGCCAATCAAGAGTGTGGCAACATATTATTTTTCCCTTTCTTCAGTATTGGATTTGAACCCTAACTTGCACAAGTTGCAGCTCCCATAACTCGGCACCAAGTCACTGAAAATTGGACTTGTGATGATATCTCCTCTCTCCAAAAAATCAAGCTTCACTGAATTTGGATTATTCTGGAGAAGGATTTTGCTGCATGAACACACACTGCTAATTCTATCACTTATCTGGGATAAGCCCTTGCTTTGACACATCAAGATATAACCAAAGTAGCAAAGTATTATGAAATATTCATAAGATAATGGCACTATTTAGAAAATAGTGCAAAGCATAAAAAATAATGCACAAATACATTAAGATAGATAGGGGGAATCCTACCAAGTAATGGGTTGCATAACCCCTGCCCTAGAAAGATAGATAGGGGAATCTTCCCACCCTAATAGGCATAAAATGCCTTGTACAGGAAAACCAATAAAATATAAGAGGGTTGATTGTCCCATGATGCCCTAAAATGAGAGAAAAATGATCTCTTTATAGCATTAAACTGACCAATCCTTGTCCTAAAGCCTAGATTATGGCCGGCATGCCTACACACATGATAATGTAGTATTATGGGCACCTAACAAAATGGCCTTAAGTGACACATTACATTGACTTATATAGCCCAATTAACCCTTTAGGACTTATAGGATGCAGTGAAAGGGTCAAATTATATGTTTTACCTGTATATTGTGCTAGGGGCACAACAAGGTAACAATGATCAATTTGAACCAATTTTAAAAGTCGAAATTGGCCAAGGGTTAGAGTGGACTTGTTTCAAAATCAGATCTGAATCAACCACGGGTTATACCAGACTCATACAAGAATCAGATCTGAATCTACTGACAACTCAGTTGAACCTTGAACCTGTTGAACAGGCTGGTTTGATCAATTCCATATCAAACTTGCTGGTTCCATATGGAACTGGTTCAAGGGTCAGTTCGTCCTTTAGGGTCAAACTGACCAAACAGGCCAGTTTTTAAAACATTAAAGTGCAATAACATACTCAAACAAGAGAAAAGGAGTATTGTTTGAGAAAATATAATCCAATCTGCTTGTTTAATTGGTACTGACAAAATCAGCTAAGTGATGCAAGTAATTGTCCTAGGCCAAAAAGCAGGGCTAATGATAACAACATGATTTAGATGTAAAAGAAAGAAAGAATGATTTTCCCTTCAGAAATCATACATCATGATATATGATTGTGTGAAGTTAACAATGTCCTGAAGAGTAGGTTCCATTTATGTTGATTCAAACAATTCACTTACCCTTCAGCAAAGAATAATCTTCTTGACAAGCTTTAGAAGCCAAAAAGACAATCAGGAGATCATTCCAAGCTTCTCAAGGACTTTTAAAAAATTTCCACAGTTTCTTCAGAGATGAAAGCAGGTAGCAATTCAACCTCAATGACCTAGATATTCAGAGAGTCCAACAATGAATTCATTCAAATACAGAGCTACATAAACTTGCACAGACAGTATTAATACTTTCAAAATATCATTGAGGTCACTTTGCATTTTAGAATACAGTGGCAACTCACAAACTAGAAAAGTAAAAGATGAAATGAACTTGTTTTCTCTATCTCCCTCTATTTGTACTAACAATGATGCAGGTATATGAATGATTATTAATTAATAGAATAGATGTCTCTGCATAATTGATGTTGGCAGCAAATAGCACTACAAAATTGGAGGGAAGAATATCGAGGTTATGGCTGGCAAACACATGATACATGGTGTGGACTAGATAACATAAAATTGTTCGATCATCAATTCAATAACAAGGTAAAGAATATGGCTATAGTATGAATTTTAAATGAAAGTCATGCCAGCATCTAATATGACAGCTGCATCCAAATAAAAATATAGAGGAAACAATACCTTATATCTACCTGACAGAGATTTAGCTTCAATGAGGTTCAGAAGGGTAATAAATAATGTGCAGCAACTTTCATCCTCTCTACAGGGTAATTGATCCACTAGCTTCCCAAGAATATCTTTGATGGGGAGATATCATTCCCATTAGTTTGGTCCATTGATCCAGAAAAACTAGAACTGTGTTCCAGCAGAGAATGGCTGTCAAAAATTTCCAAGCTTGAACATTTGCAAGTGAAATAGAAGATGCAGCTCATCATGGCATCAATAAGCACCACAAAAGTATACATGATGACCAACAGAGGACCTTCCCAGATCCTGGAATACACATCATCGTAATTCAAATCCTTCACTCTATGTTCATAGAGGCTCTCCACAAAAGTAGTTCCAATAGATGTTCCCAGGAATATCATGAGACCCACTTGTGTCCTCCCTTTGATTAAATACATGGATCTAAACAATGCTACCAAGCCCTGGCAATATTCGAAGATGGAGATCACATTGGCCAAATTGCAGATAATCAAAGTGTGTGCAAATAGCACAGAAAAAATTACACCTAAGCTAAACACAGCATAGATAGCACAGCTTGAACAAAACCCCGTGTAAACCACCACATTCACCAGAATCACAAGCAGAAGGAGAAAAGAAGCAATGCATCTGACAATGGTGATACATACCCAGAAATAAGTCAGTATGACACGTTTTCAGATCCTGTGAATCATGGTAAGAATCTTTGCAATTGTAAGTTTCTTTCCTGCATACGATCCAGCCACGAAATGCACTATTGCAGCTTTTGCAAATAGCCAAAGGGTAACCAAGAAAGGGAAGCAGAAAGTCAATGAAAGAACACTCTCAGATAATTTTCGGCACACGAGTTTAGTAAGATGGCTCTTAGGTAGCCCAGATGCCTCTGCCACTAATATAAACCTAAAAGACAGCTTTTCAACCACTGATTGCTCTACAAAGTCATTTGAGAGAAGGATTGCAGATACAGGGCAGATGAATAGCACTGCAATTACCAGGAATCCTGTGTAATTGAAGCGAAGGATTCTGATGGTTTCTCTCAAGATCTCCAATGCACTCAGAGAGTTGAAGCGCTGCTCACTAATACAAAAGCGCGGATTTTTCCACGGAGGTTTTATACGTTTCATACTTTATGGTGTGAAATCGGAAGCAAAATGAACTTGCCGTCGCTGTATTGACGTTGGTAATATCCTCCGTCGCTATATCGACGCCCTAATCCTTCAACGTCGCTATATCGATGCCCTAATCCTTCAACGTCGCTATATCCACGAAGTCACGTCGCTATAGCGACGGCAATGTCAAGCTTACTTAGGGCATTGACATTTTTTTGGCTTTTTAGTTGACCCAGGGCGCTTAAGTCAATGTTTTCCGTCGCTATAGCAACGTCTAAGAGTTCTATAAAAACGAAGGCCTTAACGAGATTTTCTTCACACTTGCCATTGTTGCAGCACTGTTTTCGGGTGATTGTTGTAGCTGTTTATTATTTCCGTCTCCTGCTGGTGAAGAATCCATTTCTAGATCTACATAGTTCGGATTTTAAATGTGCAAGGTTAGTTTGTGTTTTCAAATGAATTCGCTTGAAATTTTTTTTTTTTTGTAGCTTATGTGTCATCTTTCAAGGTTTAATGCCTTATGTTGGAATCTGTTTAAGACAAGATACATGTAAAAAGGGATTCGATTTTATTTTTATATGGAAAGTTCAAACGCCCAAAGATCTAAAAACCCTCACAAAATTTGAACACATGCACCACAAAATTTGAGCAACACAGTTTAAAAACTAGTAAAAAATATTCACCTATTTTACCATTTTGGGATTACTAGAATTGAAGGTATAAGTTTCATTTTCAAAGTGATTGAAAAAGGATCCGATTTTGGGGTTGGAACATGTAACAACTCCAAAGGTTGTGAGGTATGGCTCATTGGCTATGGAGATGTACAAAAAGGTTTATTCATACTCTTCCAACTAAGCACATAATTTGTTAAAAAAAACATTATCATAGTAAGAAATTAAAAAAAAAACAAAAAAAACTATGAAATCAACCAGAAATAGTTTTGTAGTAATATTTCTTAAATGCAACTAAGAAATTATATGTAATAAAAAAAAAATATGTATTTATGTTTTTGATATGGGGCTTGAGCATATTTTTAAAAGTTTCCAATTAACAATTTTAGTGATTAGTATAATTTTTAGTAAGGAGATGAGTTTTTTTTGGCATATTTTTTAAAGTTTCCAATCATGTATCCACAATTTCAATGAAAAGTATATTTTTTCCTTTTTATGATGGGAAAATGAGTTTTATTTCACATTTTTTTGAAGTTTCCAGTTTTATATCAGCAATTTTAGTTATCAATGTAATTTTTCTTATTTTTTATATCGAGACAAAAATGAAAATTCCGATTATTTAAAGCATTTCTTGAAGTTTCCAAAACAAACACTTACAAAAATGAAATGATTATACTAATAAAACAAAAATATTAATTAATTTAATGATAAAAATATTAGTTTGTTTAAGGCAAGAAAAATCACACCAATTAATATAGTTATAAACTCTAAGTAACTAATCATAAACAACAGAATATTAAACTCTAAGAAACTAATCATAAACAACGGAATATTAAAGGAATAACAAATGTCTATATAAAAAATCTGGCACAACTTTTCTTCATTGCTTTGGATGCTTAAACAATCTATTCAATGTTGTAAATGTAGTAATTAATGTATCATAAAGTACTTATTTGTTTTTTAGTTATGTATTATAAAATAAAATAAAGATATAATTTATTATTATCGTTTTCAATTAAAATAAAAATTAGGATTATAATTTAAATATGCTTCACAAAAAAAGTATTATTAAAAAAATTAAAATATTTATTTTTTATATTAATATATTTAAAAATGTAAAATTAAAAGTGATTTTCAGATAATGATTGAAATATCTTTTATTTTCTAAAATATATTTAAAATCATATAAACAATAGAAAAATGTATAATTGGAAATAGTTTATAGATAATTGAAATAATATTGATCAATATAGTTTTTAATTCCCCAAAAAGTATGATAGGATCTCAAAGACTGATCTAAAATTTTGTATTTTAATTTAAAAATTAATTAAGTTATTCTAATTGTAGCATCTTATAGTATGGGTTTAGTGTACTTATTAAATGAACAAATATCTTAAGGTC
>LPNX010571809.1:11177-49692 GCA_001517045.1 Pseudotsuga menziesii
TTTCCAGCTAGGGCAGCACCAATACTAGATGCCAAAGAGTGCATATTTACAACTGTTAGTGTAATTTACAGTAATAAACTTGATATGACAAAGAAAAATAGAAAAAATAATAACCTTGCAGGTCTACAGTCTCTGCCAAGGTGATTTACAATCTCAACTTCAGGTTTTAAAGTGATACAATGACAGTATCGCAGCTTCAATTTGCAGCAATACAGGGAGAAGAAATTCAGTACAGGGTCTTCCAAAAGGAAGCAATGCAAATGGTGAAACCAGCAAAAAAGACAGCAACTTTCAATATATACTCAGCTCCAAAACTCAATGATATCAATCAGAGGAATTAGGGCACAAATTAGGGTTTTTGTGCACTTCCAATGGTCACAGGAAATACATAAAATATTATGCAGCTCTTCAATAGTTTAAAAGATACCATGCAGCATCTATAACTCCAATACTCAGCATTAGAAACCAGTCATAGTATTTATCAGTCTTCAAGCAATCTTCAACACAATCTCCACTCAGATGTATGAGAGCATCAATCTTCAACAACTCTAAATGCTCCAATATCAAGCAATAAAAATGTATCGCAACTCGCAGCAATGAAGGAGCAAATTCAACGAAAACACTGAAAACACTGAAAATAATCAGTCATTGGTTTTCAACGAGCAATAATACTCAGCTCGACTTCAATTTTCACCAGAATCTATGTCGTTTCAAATTCTTCTACAAATCCACAGCATTCGGTATTCAGCTTTATTCTCAATATTGAATTTTGGTAGACAATAGGCAATTTCTCCACGAGTTCGTTCTGCCTCTACGAGCTATGCAGAATAAAATCGTTCTACATCCACGAGCTGTACAGAATAATACATACAAAACATTGCAAGAAAATTGATCTACCTCCACTCATCTGAATGATTGCACGCAGCAGAAAACTCCACGTTCTACAGGCGCAGTCTTTCCACTACCCCTCCAACGCTGGTCTTCAGCATACAACGCAGAAATTAGGGTTCGTGAGTGATTGTTCAGCAGCAGTCTCCAACGACCTTTGGCAGTCTTCAATGAAGGCAGATAAAATGTGGCTCATGGCTCGATTAATTTCATGGGAGACGAGCGAGGAGAGCATACAACACAGATAATCTCCACGCAGATAATCTCAACGCAGATTATCTGTCTTCAACGCAGATAATCTCAACGTAGATAATCTCCAGCAGCTGTCTTCAACGCAGATAATCTCCAGCAGATTCAGCATAATCTCCAGCAAGATTCAGCAAGAATCATACAATAATCTCCAGCATACAATAATTTCTCCAATATATCAGTCTTCAACGTGGCTCTTAATCAGCAGTCTCTTCACGGAAGAGAAACATTCTCCAATATATCAGTCTTCAATACTTCAGTCCACGCAGTCAGCATTTAGCAGCTCCACGCTGTATCAGGCATACTTCAACGCATATACTCAACGCATATATGATACTCAACGCCAGAAAAAGGAATGAGCCCAATGTATGTTAAAAAATAGGGTTTGCAGCACACATATAATTCAAATCGCGGCAGAGGGACAAAATATGGTTGCCACGCACCAGTCTTGAATATTCAAAAGATATTCAATGCAATATTCAACAACTACAGTCTCCAAATCAACACGCAGCATAGATCACCGTAACATAAAATTACAGCGTGAAAGAATTAGGGTTTACCAGAGATATACTCACAGACAGCAACAACGAAAAACTGAATGGAGATCGTGGATAAAACTTAGGGTTAGGCTCTTCATTAAGAGAATAAACGCACATAATGAATGCGTGCAGGAGCAGACTGGCAGGCAGTCTGGCAGCCAGGAGGGCGCAGAAATGCAGCAGGAGTTATGGCAGACAACCTGCTCTAATACCAGTTGTTGGTAATAACTCCCAATTCAATATTCTATTCACGACTAAAACTTTAATTTATAGATTACAATGAGGCGGTTGAGAACCAGCCTTTTCACCTTCCCGGGCAACTATTCAAATTCCTATTTAATTATTTATTTACAATAATCCTGACGGATTATATTCTAACAGTTAAAAAGGGGTCATATGGGTGGGTTTTTTTTTGAAAAGTGTAACATGGCACTGCTTGAGCATGATGTCATAGGTTGTACATCACTTAAGAGATGTGACTCTTGGAGTGTTACTTAAGCAATACTTGATGACACCACTTAAGAAACGCTCTAGGACGTCGCTTAAGCAATGTATGACCTTAGACATTTTCACTTAGCATCCACAACTTAAAATTGATTCACATAAATTCACTACTACATTTGTGGTCCAAATTGAATGTTTAGATTGATGTTTCTGTTTAAATAGCAATTCATAACGTTAAAAAGGGGTCATCTGGGTGGGTTTTTTTTCAAAAGTGTAACATGGCACTGCTTGAGCATGATGTCATAGGTTGTACATCACTTAAGAGATGTGACTCTTGGAGTGTTACTTAAGCAATACTTGATGACACCACTTAAGAAACGCTCTAGGACGTCGCTTAAGCAATGTATGACCTTAGACATTTTCACTTAGCATCCACAACTTAAAATTGATTCACATAAATTCACTACTACATTTGTGGTCCAAATTGAATGTTTAGATTGATGTTTCTGTTTAAATAGCAATTCATAACGTTAAAAAGGGGTCATCTGGGTGGGTTTTTTTTCAAAAGTGTAACATGGCACTGCTTGAGCATGATGTCATAGGTTGTACATCACTTAAGAGATGTGACTCCTGGAGTTTCGCTTAAGCAATACTTGATGACACCACTTAAGAGACGCTCTAGGACGTTGCTTAAGCAATGTATGACCTCAGACATTTTCACTTAGCATCCACAACTTAAAATTGATTCACATAAATTTGACTATGAGTTTGGTCTATGGACTACACCAACAACATCATGGGGAAAAAGGATGTCTGAGTTTTGTAACTAAAGCAAAGTTGAAGAGGGTGGACATCAACTTACACCTTTGAAATAAAAAATGTCTATTTAGTAATATGTTGTTTTTGATAGAACTGAAAATTTGCAAGCCACTTGTATTCATTTAAGTCTACATGAGTCTGAACAATTTGATGCTAAGATCCTTAAATAACAACGAAAGAAGAGACAATGTACATGAAAACAATTATGAGCTTCAAGAGATTAAGTGCAAGGAGTAGTGTCTTGCAAACAATCCGAACCATACTTATAAGTGGTGATTAAATGCCATAAATTTTATGTAAAAATATTCTTTAAAAAATAAAATTAACATTTTTTTTCTTTTAAACATATTACAAACTATTTTTAAAACTCAAAATATTTTAAAAATTTATTCAACTTTGAACAACAAAATGATTATAATTTTTTTTGGTTAAAAAAATTATTTTGATTACCAACTTAATGTACATAAAATTTAAAGATAAAAGCAAGGTATTTATAAATTTTCGTGGTGTTTATAAATTTATTTTAAAAAATCATATAATATTTTTTTTTTAAACTTTGTTTATAAATTTATTTTAAAAAATATTTAATAAACAAAGCTAAGATATAAATTTAAAAAGTATTTTTCAAACTTTTCAAACTCAATATAATTATAATTATAAAATTACATATTAAAATGAACTTAATATTAAAAAAAAATGTTAAAATAAATTTCAAAGTTATTTAAAAAACATAAATCAATAAATCTCACTTATGTTAAGACAATTTGATAATACTTAAAAAGACTAAAATAAAATAAACATGTAACTAGCTTCCATTCTTCATGGATCAAACAATCTCAAAAGAAATTTATAAAAACTAAAATATGTTGAACCTTTGAAAACAAGTTTGGCTTCAACGATTCTCTCTTCAACTATATCATAATCATTCATTATAGTTTCAAATAAACCAGCGTAGATCCAAATCCTAGGCTCTATCAAGCACCGAGATGGATCAAATCTCTCGAGGTGCAAACTTCTTCTTAGATATCCATTGATTTGATTCAAACCAAAAAACACATCTTTTTATTTAAGGTCCACATATAATTTTATTATTATTAATATTTAATATTATTTATGGTGGACATTAATATTTTTTTATTTTGTTAGGAACGAACATTGCATCATTTCCCTTTCATGGTTTTAAAACCATATGCAAGACCCTCCTACAATCATGGGTTGTTTAGGAGGCCTTGCACATGGTCTTAAAACCATTTGCAAGGCCCTCCTAAACCATGTACAATAAAACCATGGGTTGTTTAGGAGGCCTTCCACATGGTTTAAAAACCATGTGCAAAGCCTCCTAAACCATGTACAATAAAACTATAGGTTGTTTAGAATGCCTTGCACATAGTTTTAAAACCATGTGCAAGGCCAACATTTTTTTGAGAATAATTCAATTTTGTGTTTTTTTCTTGACCCACATATTTTTTTTACGGATAATTAAATTTTTACTTTTTTTTGGTTTGTTAGGTAGGAAGATTACAACATCTCCCCCATATTAAATTGTTTTTGTGGCCGAGATTTATTTTGGCATATTAGAAAATTTATTTTTTATTAATAAAAATAACTTTACGAAAGTGATATTATTTTTTTGTCAACATGAACCTTATATTCGTTGACAAAATCTCTCCCATAATATTCACTATCACTATTATTTTTTGCCAACATGTTACAAACGTTAGTAACGTTACATCACGTTACAAGATCTCCCCCATACTGAGCTGTAAAGCGCCTCTCGGCGCAAAAAATGATCGCTACATCTAGCACATAAATTTGATCGCTACATCTATATCGAGCTTGGCACAATTTTGTTAAGCATCTTTACATTATCAGTTCTTACCAAAACTTTAAAATAATTTACTTTTTATTCTACAAAATATTTTTAGGTTTTATATATTTGCCGGAAAGTCATTAGCAATGTTGAAATTTCACTTCACTGTTAGCCATCATACTATTTTTTTTTTAATAAGTTTTAGAGTTCAACATTCTTCATTAGTGAACGTTTTGCTTAAATATTTACTTGTCAAAAATAAAGTTTTAATATATAAGTTACCCTATTATAATGAAGTTTTTAGAATTGTGATAGTTGAAACTTGGAATATAAGACAAACTAAATGTGCATCAAAGGCAATAATAAATAAAATTTTATTTAATAGAATCATGATGGTATGATACCAAAAAAACCCAAGAAGGATAAAGCTTTGAGTGTAAATAGGTCAGCACAATGGGATTTTGTGGTGGAGAAATCTACCTTTCCTGTGTGCACATAAAACTTCATTTAGAGCAGTTTTTTTGGAAGGCACATATAATATAAGGAATGTAAGGAATTGGAAATACTACTGAGATTGGAAAAAGAGCAAGACATCTATCACACCTAAGAAATGAGAGACTCAAAATTAATCATAGACTTTGTAACGAGTGTGTGGAGGATATTATCATGAAACCTCTCTTCAATCAACCAAAATGGTTAGAATTGTCATTCTCAATAATCACATACACATATATATCTACAAAGAACTAAACATGGAAGCATATATGCAATATACCCCAGGCCTGAACGTTTCATTAGTGACGAGTGGGGACTAGACCTTCCTTATGCACCCAGTCAATCCGTCAAAAACAACGCAAACACCCAGTTGTGAGTGATACATAAAATTTCACAACACACAGACCTTATGGAATTTTTACTCAACACACTTTCACCTCGACAGATTCACTTTACTTTGACCAACTTTTACTGTGACTAACTCCTGTGCGACCAACTTTCACTTACACAAAACAAATTTTGGTCCAACTTTATAGAAGAGATATTTCTTAATCTAAAGACTCAAGATATGAAAAATAGTTTTCACTGACCGTCACTTGGGATAATCTGCCATACAACTATATTGTGACTCACTCACAATATCATATAACCAAATATTATATAAGATTTGTGTCAAACACTCTGCTAATAAAAACTAGAACTTTTACTTTGTGAAATAATTATGGATTCTTTGTGTCTTTCACTAAACAGTAAATGTAAACATTCACTCAATTAAATCTAAAGAAGATGCGAGGCTAAATAAAACTTGCATTCAACCATAAACTATGGATTTATATTTCTTGTGGCGGCACAACAAAGAACTATAGCCGTAAATACAAACTTGGAAATTTACAAGAATGTTTCACCTTCTACAAAGCTTCGACTCTCAACACTTTCACAAAACACAGAAGCTTGAGATTCAAACTCTTCAGAGATTTTCCCTTCTTCTCCGCACACTTACAATGTTCTTCTCTTCTCCTCTTTGTATTTATGTCTGTCTATCTCTATGTTTGTATATCTAACTTCTTTTTATAAAAAACTTTTACTGACTTACATTAAAGGCTATAATAACTATCCACCTAGAAACTTAGCTTCAAAAATTTAATTCGACCGGCTTATATATGAGAGACATGAAATCTTCATCTTGTCAAACTCTCTAACGAAAAATGACATGCTACAGACTCTAACAGAGTCGGCTGATATGCTGTGTGGATCAATGACTAATTAATATTTTCAACACTCCCCCTTAATTATGAGCAAATGGGGATTTTAGAACAAATTTTTGCAAAATGTTTCAGAGATGAAACTTGTTCTGTTCATGACATAATTCACTTAGCAGAACTTGTCATTCCTAATTAACTTTGAAAATACTGGAATCTATCCCTTACCAATGGTTTTGTAAATATATCTGCAAGCTAATCTTCAGACCTGCAAAATTCTGAACAAATTTCTTTGTTGTTCACCAATTCTCTTATGAAATGATACCTTGTGTCGATGTGCTTGGTTCTCTTGTGAAACAGGTGATTCTTCGACAAAGAAATGGTTGAATTTTTGTCGCAAAAAATAGTGGTTGCTTCTTGTTGGTTCTGCGATAGGTCTTTTAAAATTCTCTGCATCCAAACAACTTGACATGCGGCGCTTGTAGTTGCAACACACTTTGCTTCTGCCGAAGACAAAGTTACTATGAGTTGTTTCTTCGAATCCCATGACACAACACCTGTACCAAAATGAAATGTGTAGCTCGATGTGTTTTTCTTGTCATATGTGATGCCTCCATTGTCACTGTCTATGTATCTAATGCGTTTAAAATTTTGTGAGGTTGAATACATTATGCCCAGGTCCTTTATTCCATTTATATAACTCAGAATTCTTTTACCAGCTTGCCAATGAGAGTATTTTGGTGACTCCATGAATATTGAGATTAGACTTACTCCATACATGATGTTTGGTCTTGCCGCTGTTAAATACATAAGGCTTCCAACAAGCCTTTTAAACAATGCAGGATCTACAATTGATCCATCATCATCCTTGCTAAATTTTAAACCTATTATTACTGGTGCTGGGGTTGTCTTGCAATTAGACATATTAAATCTTTTTAAAATTGCACTTGCATACTTTGACTGTGATATAAAAATACCACTTTCAGACTGTTGAACTTCAATGTCCATAAAAAACTTCACGAGCGCCAAATTTGTCATTTCAAATTCACTTTCCATGACTGTTCTAAATTCTATTGTGAAAAAATCACCAGTAAATATTAAATCATCTACATACAAGCATAAAATTAGCATGTTACCTTTCTCATTCACATTGGTGTACAACGTCGGTTCACTATCACTTCTCTGAAATCCATTCTTGATGAGATAGGAATCAATGCAATTGTACCAAGCTCTCGAAGCTTGCTTCAAACAATAGAGTGCCTTTTTCATCTTGTACACTTTGTTCTCTTAACCTGGAACTTCATAACCCTATGATTGTTCCACATATACTTCTTCATCCAGATAACCATTCAAAAATGTCGATTTAACATCCATTTGATAAACATGTCAATTGTTTTGAGTAGCAATAACCAAAACTGTTATGACTGTATCCATGCATGTGGATGGTGCAAAGGTTTCATTGAAGTCTAGAGTCAGGCTGCAGGGTATTTTTTAAGGATTCTAATATTATACTTAAGTATAATATTCTAGGCGATTGTTTTGGATTGAAAAAAACATGTTTATAGATAGGTAGGCGAATATTAAATATGAAACATAAAATTAACACTAAAATGTGTAAATTTTGGCAAATATTATGAAAAAATATATTTTATGTAATATAGGCGATAGTAGACACTAAAAATGACCAAATAGCAATTTTGTTTTTGAAAAAAACCCAAAAATAAGCCAATTGGCGAAATTTCGCCCCTAAAAATTACCTCGACGACCATTCTTTCCTTGTGCTTCTACACATTGCCATCAACATCTTGCTTGGTTTTGTAAATCCATTCGACGCTGATTACATCCTTATCTTTTGTTATATTAACCAACTCCCATGTTTGATTCTTCTCAATGCATTCTATTTCTTCATCCATGGCTTGTGCCCATACTTCATCTTCGACACCTTCCTCAAATGTTAGTGGATCATCTATTTGAGAAAATAATGCAAAGAGAGAGAATGAATTTGGTGTCCCAGCTTCATATATTTCATGCAGAATTCTTGTCTTCACTAGATCTGTTGATGTCGACCTCGACGAACTGCTTGATGGAGTCTGATGTCCTCTTGGTGTGCTTGTCGATGTATCTTGAGCTGCGACTTGTGTCAATGTTCCTTGTGTTGAACCATGTCGTGGTGTCATGGGAGTCGAGGATGCTACGACTGGTTTGATTACATGTTGTGTTTGAACCACTTCCTTTATCATGTCCTCATGCTCGACATTTGACACAATCTTGACATTATTTTCGACGGTTCCATCCCATGCTTCATTCTCAATGAATTGAATGTCACGACTAGAGATTAATTTCCTTGCGATAGGGTCATACAACTTGTATGATTTTGTGTATTTAGAGTAGCCAACAAAAATACATTTCTGTCCTTTCTTGTCTAGTTTCTTTCTCAGCTCATCTGGAACATGAGCATATGTAACACAACCAAAAAAATTCAATTAAGAAACACTATGATTCATACCTATCCATGCTTCTTTAGGAACCTGTTCTTCATGCTCTTTGTTGGACACTGACTCATAATACATAAAACAGTTGCGTCTGCTTCATCCTAATATTCATTTGGAAAATGCTTGGCTACCATCATATTGCACGCCATCTCTATAATGGTTCTATTATTTCTCTCTGCGATACCATTCTGCTAAGGTGTATACTGCGCAATGAATTGCTTCTGTATGTCATGGATTTTACAGAAATTTAGAAATTCATTTGAAACATATTCACCACCTCTTCCTGTCATTAATATTTTGATGTAGTGTCCACTCTAGTTCTCCACGAGTGCCTTGAAATGTTGAAAGCAACTAAATGCATCAGATTTATGTTTTAGAAAATATGACCATGTTTTTCTTGAGTAGTCATCAATAGAAGTAAGAAAATAATTGTAGCCTCCTATGGACGATGTCTGCATTAGGCCACAAATGTTAGAGTGCACAATCTCAAGTGGTGTGTGTGCTCTGTATGACTTTCCCACTGGAAAAGTGTCTCTATGCTGCTTGCAAAAAATGCAGCCTTCACAAATTCTCTCCAGTTTGTCGATCAATGGAAATCCTTTCATCATATTATTCTTGTGCAGTAACTTCAACCCACCAAAATTCAGATATCCAAATATGAAATGCCACAACCAGGAATGATCCCAAACTTCTGTTTGAAACGCTGCTTGAATTTCAATGTTGTCATTTTCTTTCTTATCGAAATATACGACTGCTTCTTCGCTTGCTTCCTTGAATGCAACTCTTGTATTTTCCTTTCCTTTAATGTCTGAAACTATCTTCAATGGAAACAAGTGATTGCTTGTCATTGGCACTTTTGCTATCAGTTGGTTGCTTGGGCATATGTCTTTAATCACACATTGATTGTTCTCCATGTAGAATCAGTAACCTTTCTGTATCAACTGCCCAATACTCAACAAATTGTGTTTCATACCTTTGACATGATAAACACCAGGCATAAACTTTTGCTCCCCTTGTTTGGTTAGAATACCATATGTACCTTTTCCCAAAATAGTGACTTGGATATTATTTCCAAGTGTAACATCAACTTGAACTGAATTATATAGACTGGAAAACAAATTTAAAAGTCCAGTCATATGATTGTTGCAGCTTGAATCTAAATACCATATGTCACATGGACTTTCTTGGACGGTATTACATTCAATTGGGGATGCGCATGCCATCAACATTGTGCTTGACGAAGTGCTGATGTTCATCAACTGGTTCTGGCTTTTCTTTCCTTGGTCATACTTCTTCTTCTTGCATTCATATGCATAGTGACCAAATTTGTTACAATAATGACATTGAATTTTTTATTTATGAAACCTGTGACAGTGTGGCTGACTTGGGTTCTGATTTTTTCCTCTACCAGTGACATTCGCGGGACTGTTGTTGCATCCCACTCTTGAGAAGTTTCTTTCTCTGCCTCTACGTCTTCCACGACTTATGTATGACTGTGCCGTGAATGCACCTTCCAATGATGTATTTGATCTATTGATTATGTGTTCATGATTGATGAGTGAAGCCTGCAACTCATCAATGGTAAACACTGATATGTCTTTTTTTTCTTCCAAGGTCACAACCAAGGATTCAAATCTTGGAGGAAGACTTCTAAGAATTTTTTCATTAACCCTTTGATCTTCTATATTTTCTCCATGAGATTTAGTTGATTTATCAAGCCAACAACTTTATTGTAGAATGAGTCTACTGACTCAGTTTCTTTCATTCACAGAGATTCAAAATATTTTCTCAGAATCTGCAACTTGGAATCTTTACCTTGTCTAAGCCTTGATATGCAGTCTCTAATGTGTCCCATGCCTACTTAGCAGTAATTATTGTTGCTACTCTTGGGAGTATGTTTGCATGCATGACATGGTCTATGTAGAACATAGATTTTCCATCTTTCTTCCTCTGTTCGCTCAGGGCATCTTTCTCAGCTTGTGTGAGATTGTTATATGTCGCATGATCTGCTGGTTCTACATAACCATTCTGAACTATCTCCCAACCATTTTGACTCCCGAACAAAGCCTTCATTTTTAGAGACCAATACTCACAATTCTTTCCTATAAAAACTGGAGTTTGTAAACTCGACATGTGTGAACCAGAAGTGGAAGCCATTTTTAAATTTTAATTTTTTTCCCTTTTAAGACAAGGTTTCTTTCCTAAACCTGCTATGATACCAGATCTCAGGAAATATGGTTGTCACGATGGTAGATTTGAGCTACCACGGTCATAAAATTTTCTTTCCCTTTCTTTTACTTTAACGGAAAGTCTTGTGACCAAAAATACTTGGGACATAATTATTGCCAAATATCTTATGGACTTTTTACTCAAAAAAACTTTCACCTCGACAAACTCACTTTACCTCGAATGAATTTTACTGCGACAAGAGTTTAGGTTGCGACCAACTCCCGTGCGACTAATTTTCACTTCGACAAAACAAATTTTGGTCGAACTTTATAGAAGAGACATTTATTAGTCTAAAGGCTCATGATATGAAAAACACTTTTCACCGATAGTAACTAGGGATAAGCTGCAACACAACTATATTGCTATTCACTCACAATATCATATAACCAAATATTAAATAAGACTTGTGTCGAACACTCTGTAGATAAAAACTAGAATTTTTACGTAGTGAAATAATTATGGATTTTTTGTGCCTTTTACTAAACAGTAAATGCAAAAAACATTCACTCAAGTAAATCTAGAAGAGGTGTGTGGCTAATTAAAACTTGCATTCAACCATAAACTATGGATTTATATTTCTTGTAGCAGCATAACAAAGAACTATATTCATAAATAGAAACTTGGAAATTTACATAGATGTTTCACCTTTTATAGAGCTTCGGCTCTCAACACTTTCACAAAACACAGAAGCTTGAGCTTCGAACACTTCACATAGTTTTTCCTTCTTCTCCGGACACTTACAATGTTCTTCTCTTTTCCTCTCTGTATTTATGTCTTTCTATATCTGTGTATGCATATCTAATTACAATATACTTTTTCTTATAAAAAACTTCTACCGACTTAGATTAAAGACTATAATAACTATCTACCTAGAAAATTAGCTTCAGAAATTTAATTCGTGTGGCTTATATACGAGAGACGTGAACTCTTCATCCTGTCAAACTCTCTGACAGAAACTGACATGCTACAGACTCTCACAGATTCAGATGATATGCTATGTGGATCAATGAGTAATTAATATTTCCAACAATGAAACCCTCAAATACTTATGTTTGAATCCAACTTGAAGGGAACGCAGTCATTACAATGGAATTTGAATAAGGAATATCCAACATGACAAAGTTTATTAAATTAGGAAGAGAGGAAGTGGAAGCATTTGTCTATTGGGAAGAGAAATGCGGTCCACTCTTGTGCAAATATGGAAACTACAAGTATGTAACAACCCACAACTAAATTGAGAAGCAATGAGCGCATAAGTGGTCTGTAAATTCACCAAGCGTTAGGTGTGGACCAACGGTGGTGCCTCCATCCCTAGGCTGTAATCCCCCTTCCACAACAAACAGATGGGGAAACATTATGCACACTGCAACAATAGGCTTGCCAATATCCGACCCATCAAGGATTCGGGCCATGATCCATTCAGGCATTCACGAAACATTTAATGAGTTTACCTTACATTGTAATACCAACCTGGGAACCAATAACTAGCTCCAGCCCCGTCGTGGAGGTCCTAATGTCGAGATTCAGGCCATGATCCATTCAGGCATTCACGAAACATTTAATGAGTTTACCTACATTTTAATACCAACCTGGAAACCAATAGCTAGCTCCAACCCCACTGTTGAGGCCCTAGTGCCGACTTTAATGCAATGCCTACTACCCAGGAAGCTCTTACATCTTAGTCTCGACTCCTCTACCTCTTAATAACGTTTTCATAAATATTTTGAATGTCAAAAATACAGTTTACAAAAATATTTACCCTTTTGATAAAACATTTTTTTAATATTTCTCCTGTATTTGACAAGGAAAATTGCTCCAAGACGGGCAAATTCCAACCTTGGTCATTATGTCTATTTCAAGATGTACGCAAAAACCACTGCACTATAATTTAAAAGAGAGAAGAATGAACAAAATCCCTTAGACGAAAATTTGTGGTCCTCGACAAATAGACATACATTTTGGATTCTATTCATCGAAATATTTCTTGCATTTACATTGGTAATGTCTATGTGAACCACAAAATATATGTTGTGCAAAACGATATTCAGTCAGTTTGTACTACTCCTTATACCATCACACCATCCGTCCACATTCTTTTCAATTGTTTCAGATTACTATTTGAGTTCAATAGGCGTGTTGCTTTGTGCTGCTAGATTCTCCGGCTTCTCATGCATTTTTGGTCCACCCTAGAGTTTCAAATAACATGCACGCATTGTTATCTTGATTTTCAGCTACAGGTTGGCATATCATCATGGCATGGCCTCCAAAATTTGAATTTATCCCATGGAACTATTAAAGACAGGCCCACGTCTAATATGACTGCACAAATTTCATACACTCAGTCTTAGGAGGTAGTAACCGCTTGCGGACTTTCATATGACAGGTCCATTGGAGGGAATATTGTATGACCCGCATGCACCAAAATATGAGAACAAAAATCATCTGAAAAATTATCTAGTTGCCAGAATTAGTTTCTGCTATATTTTCCCTTTCTTTATAACAAACTACAAAATTCTTCACTGGTAAAAAGACTCAAACATTTAACACAACCACTCTGATTCCTTGCCATATCAGTGCATATGCAAAACATCAAGCTCCTATATTCGGCCTCATTGACTAGTGTTTGTAGTGGAGACCATTTGTCTCCTGCATCTTTACAAAGCTCCAACAAAGAAGGTTGACTCACATGAACAGGGATGGATCACAATGGAGTCTTTTGAACACAGCGGCAAAGGCATAATGTCGTCTTCGAAACACAATAGCTTGACCACTGTTGAGATTCCCATTTTTGGGACAAATTTTGGCATACAGTTGCAGGCCAAAACAATGCTACCAACTTCCCTGTTTACAAATTACAAATCCAAACTTGAATGCGTTCCATGGAGTGCATTTAATAAATTCAAAATTCAAATGAGAATGACATTAATGGTGATAGTATATATTGGGAAAATTTCAATGGGGTTCATCAGGATTGTGATGGACGACGAATATATTGGGCACATTCCAATGGGGTTCATCCGGATTGTGATGGACGACAAATTGATAACAGGACCACGTCATCTTTTTTTAATGTAGATTGAATTGGATTTGTGAGAAAAACAAAATTGATTTAAAAACAATAAATTAAAAAAAATAGGTTATTCCGCCACTTATTATCTACATTAATTCAAGACATGATTCCTTTGTCAGTTTTAAAAATTAATTCAAGACATGATGCCTTTGTCAGTTTTAAAACTAAATAAACAATAGTAGCCATTAATTCAAGATATGATGTTCTGTCAATTTTAAAAATAAAAAATAGGAAAACAATTGAGGAAAGCCATGTGTCTATTGAGTACAATAGAGACCATAACTGCAATTCATTCCCAAAATTAACCATCCTAATGCGAGGCAGTTGGGCACCAGGTTGTTGGATGTCAAGCAGAATGAAATCTAACGAATTGATAAACAACTGCAGTCATATTAAAGCATGCTCAACAACTTAGTTATTTATCAGCAAGCTAGTTATTGATCACCAAGATAGATCCATGGAAATCCATCTCTGTTGTGCTATGTATTCAATAGAGACAACCATGGCAATCCATTCCAATGAATTCCAAAGCCATCTATACATTGTACTCACTATGCAATTCATTTGAATGCATTCGAAAGCCATCTGTATATTGTACTCAATATACACAGTAACTGCAGTTCATTCGAAAGCCATCTGACTACATAATGTACCTATAACTCCTTTACTCTGGTAGCTCCTGCTTTTGTCAGGTTGTATAAAAAGGCTTATATCAATTAGATCTTGCTTGTCTCGGCTATCTATGATAAGGAAGATAAATCCAACTAGGTTTAATCAAAGCGAGCTATAAGAATACACTATATAGCACTTAACCTATCTTCTGCCAAAATCAAGAGCTATAAAGACAAGAATAGACAGGGAGTATCTAAAACCATGAAAGCTAGGGATCAAGAGTGCGCCGGGTTAATGGTGCATCCATTCCCTTAACTCAAACATTGCAGCCAAGTTGACAAAAGATGGGAGAGATTGAGCCAAGTTATTTCCATTCCTCTGTGGTTATGCCCTTGCACCCAGGCCCACTTCTGGCCCACTTCAGTAGTGATGTAGCCCCACCAGTTTGAGGTGGTCGGTAGCACCCAGTTCCCTAACTCCTTCCTCCAAACATTCCAAGTAGATATAAAGGCAAGTTGAAAAAGAAAGCTAATTTATCTACCCTACCTTAGAGCTTTAACTTGGCTTGAACTCTATCTTTCTCTTAACCTTTTATTACCCTCTGCCTTACTCCTTCACCCCATGCATGGGTACAACCATTTCTCATTCTTTTGAAAAGAATGGCACAACAACGACAATATAACCGGCTTCGGCTCTATCTTCAGCATCATGTTCGAGTTGAGAAAATACTCAACCAAAAGCTGGACATAAGGAGAGAACCAGACTTATCAATTGCATTTTATCAATGCAACTGTGTTGTCGGCACTAAGAAACCCTAGTTTTAAGCGTTGCATTAGCTGAAGTTTGGATCGCATGAAAATTTTATTGCATGTTTCTCTCCGCATTGCAAATTTAAATTTCAATGTTTCTTTCCAAGTTGCAAAACTACTTTGGGAACTTACCTCCTGTTGTGGCTTAGGGATGTTGTAACTTGTACCCACGTTGTGGTGGACTGCTTGTTACCCACATTGCAGAATACTTTAACAGAATTATGGTTATCAGAATTGCTTTATTTTGTGAATGAATAAAAACAAATTATGTTAAAATTATTTGTAATTCCATAATATTATTAGGGATATCTTAATATTGGAATTCGCAGTATCTCTTCTCAATATTTACAATTAAAAAACAAAACCAAGATATTATGGATATCTTAATATTGGAAGTTGCAATATCTCTTCTCAATATTTACAATTAAAAACCAAAAACTAAGATTTTTATTTATTTTGGTTGGCACCAACCCTTGGCATGGTTAAATGTGGCCTTTCACAAGCAGCAGATGTTGATCTTGGGCTACCAAGCAAATGAAACCCTCTCGACCATTTGTTCTACCAGAATTTGACAAGATTTTCATTTATTAATTTATTTATAATTGTCTTATTATTCTTTGCAAGGAAGGAATAAAGTAATGGCTATTGTTTTGATAAATGTGTAGTGATGAGTTCAATTTTTTATGATATGGTGTCATGTATTTTAACCAAAGTTTACGACCCAACCTCTTATTGTGAGAAATCACTTTCCAATATCATTGGGAAATTTCGATGCATCTGCTGACAGTTATGACAACCTGTTCTCCTGACATCTAACCTCCTTGCATCCCTGGGCCTGAAGTGACGCTCAGAATCCATTTGTCACCCTCATAGCTCAACACCTGGCTATTTGCATGCATGTTTCTAGCACCTGCATGTCGTCTTGGTTCTAGCTGTAACAAAAAAATAGTGATTCTTCATTGACCTATATATTCCAGTTCGCTCATTCTATAAATCCATTGCTATCTCCTCCCCTCTTCCACCAAAGCTCAACGGTTTGATTATCTTGTGAGAGCTATCCTTTTTGCAATGCTTATCACCGCTATTCTACCGATTCCACGCACTCAAGCTGAAGATCAACATTTTGGCTCCGATTTATCAGTCGGTAAGCATTTAAAACCTATATTAAACTACTAATAAATTATCATCTGATTTGAACTTTTGAATATTGTGATTTGATACATATGTTGGGATTCATGAGAGCTGCATGAATGGCTACGTTTTCTTCTTGGTGGCAATGCTTTTTGCTTTCCTCCCCCGACCATGAATATCTCAAAAGGGTTAAATATTTATTGTATTTTATAATAATTCAAGCTTTGGAAGGGTTCCCTAGCTCTCTAATCATTTGGGATTCCTTATGTTTGCTTACCTTTGGTCAGTCATTCTCTCTGTTATGCGATTTTTCTGGCTCTACATGCATAACAAATCATGATCTTCTCTATGATGCAGATTGCTCGTTACTCTACCTTGTAACAAATATTCTAATGGCTATATATAATCTTCTATGGTTTTTATGTAATATGCAAATCAATCATTCTTCTCACGATTAAGAAAGTTCTTTAGGTTAAAACGATGGTAATCAGTTGCTAATTTTTTATTATAATTTTTTGGGTGAGAAATGACATATTTAATGGAGAAATGGTGTGTCAAAGAATTCCAATAGCCATGTTACCAGGAGGAGTTGTCTCCTGGTTCAACCCATTCTATCTCCTCTCCTTCCTTCAATGTGGCAATCACAGAGTTTCTCTTTTCACTTAGCTAATTCACATAACTAGACTTGGCCTCAAAAGGTTTCTTCCTCAGACATTTTGACTCAGACGCTTCATTAAAAAAAACTCTAAGATTTCTGATCCTAAGTCTTACTTAGGAACTAAAATAACTTTCAAAAGAAATTATGAAATCTAGACCTTTAAATAATTTTCAACAAAAATTCTGAAAACCAGACCTCTGCACCTGGGCTTCTGCAAGTTTCCTTGACCTTCTCAACCTTCTTCTACTCTTATCTATGTTTTTCTTCTACTCCTTATTTAGAAAAATATGGGTTTTCTGTGATGGATAGTTTGAGTCTAATGGAAATTAAAACGATGGAAGGTAGAAAACGGGAGGTAATGGAGTTTACGAAGTATTTAAATGTTTTTATTTTGAATCCATAGAATTTGAACAAGTCATGAACTCCTCTGTTCTTGATTAAATTTCATTTGATTTGTGATACAAATAGGCTTTGTGGCACCGTTTGATGTCAACAAGTGGCTACTCCGGAAAACAAGCAGCGCAAAGTTTAATGTTGATCAACTGGAAATAGATAACAAAATTTCAGAAACAAAAATAGATGAAGAAGGCATGCTAAGTATATAGACCTAATTTCTTCTCAAAATAATTCGAAGAAATGAGTATTAACATTGTAGAATATACAGTGTGCATGAACAGGTAAACAATCATTGGTAGCAAATGAGTTGTCTATTTTTTTTTTCTGTACAAATTTGATTGTTCTTTTTTTATTCTATCATAAATGGCCATTAAACAGTGGGTAGTTTTGCTTATATGATTAAGCACAGTCATAGAATTTCTAATAAATTGTGTTGGAAGTCACAAATGAAATATTTATTGAAGCTAAAGTTACAATTTAACAGAAAAATACATTAATAAATTTGTCATTGAATAACCCCCTTAAACTTGTTGCAGAAATTTCAAGGTGCCATCAACAATAGTGAGAAGCATGCTATCTAAATCATTAACATATGATTATGAAAGAGCTGGTGCTATTTATATTCCAGGTAGTAACCAAACAAGAGCACTATAGATGACAACAGGTCGCCTCATTATATATTTGTTCAATTAAAGATGGTCGAAAAAGTGATAGTGGAATATTTCTAGAAGGTAGACACATGTTTTTCTTTTGAAAATTCATCCAAGATGTAGTCAATGGAACGTGTATATGTTATTTTGAAAAAATACAAATTAACATTTCATAAGAAATTACCAACCATTTTGTCATAGTTTTTTTCTTTAGATGCTTAGAAATATCTTTAAAAGTTCTAAATTGCGAATAATGTAATGGCTATGGTTTTGATAACTGTGCAATGACGAGTTTAGTTTTTGGTTTGTCTCACTCTAACATCCAATGAATTGACATTACCGATTGATTGCACTTGACCTGATCGCCCTCCATTTGTACACATATGCAACAATCCATCCTTCAACAATGTGTCACTGTTTGTATCTACCCAACACCTATGCATGCAACTTGCTACGTGTTGGTTTTTACATGCAAGTCCATTGCAAAGAGGTATTTCTATGCTTTTCGACGGATGTATTGGTGATTCTATGCCTCAGATTGCATAGAGTTACAGGGGTCTGCAAAGAGTGAAGTTACGTATAGGTACCTGCAAGACGAGGCTTGCCAATAGACTCCCTAGGGAATAACGATAACCCATGTGCTATGGATATTTCAACTTAAAGTCTATAGGGAATACCCAAAACCTATTTCAATATGGTTGTAGGGTCTCAAATTTGTTAGAACATTTTTACATTTCTAGTTTAGATTTTTTTTTTATAGTTAAGATTCCTTATTGGAACTCTCTGCACAACCTACTAATCTGATTTTTGCTTGGTGTCTATTTTCCAGTTTTTCCAACAAGAGAGCTTCCCCTATCTTTCCTTTGGAAATCCTTTTGATCACTTCCTCCGATGCTACAACTCTGATTTTGAAAAAGTGAAACCTACTCAAGGGATCCATGAATTTGCTGGTAATTACAGTGCCCTGGATAGAACCATTACTACTACATTTTAAATAGTAATGTGAATTCCTATTATACCCTTCGTGAAGTTAAATGTGTTGTGGTTGTGAATAGATAGTTAAATTTGACTATCAATTGAAGAAAATAACTACAACTAAAGCCATTTGAATTATTTTGGACTATTATCGATCATCTCATTGCTGACATATTATTAGCTGAACATTCCATATATTTATCCATCAAATTCCATGTTCTAATTAATCTGTTGGTTTTACTCAATGGTAAAGTCATGGAATTAATATTTTAGTTTTAATAAATTGTAAAGTCGCGGAAGAGTTTTTTTTTTCCAAAAAGAGATTTTGTTGAGAGTTCAGATCCTTATTGCGTACACAACTCTCAGAAGCTCAATATTCCATCCTATTGCCCAGATATCAGATTTCTTACTTCAAAGCTTACATAAACTATAGTTGATTCTGTTTCTTTAGTAAGAGACACGAGTGTTGTTAACGATAACCGAGCTAGTTGATACCTCATCAAAACATGGGTTGATACTCAATTCACCCTTCGGATGAAGATTTTTAAGTAGATTCACATAATCAGATGGATGTTTTTTGTAATTAGATGGCTTTTAAAAAAAAAGAAAGCATAAATATATTTATAACGAATAAAAGAATACATAAAAAAATGATTGCATTGAAGCACATTTCATTGCAAAAGTTGATCAATGTTTTCGTCTGCCAGACCTATTATGGGCACTACCTTGCGCAGTATCGATGCAAGACAAAATTAACTAACACTTCTCTATATTCATTGCAGCGTTGAAATGAAATATAAATGAAGCATGGCTTGATTTATTTCATTCTTGTGGTTGTAATTTTAACGTTATGTAAAATACAAACAATTTTGTTTGGAAATCATAAATTAGATTTACATAAGAGTATTTTGTGACGAGATGAATGAGAATACTAATATCTTAATGTCTCGGGATACTGTTTATAGATTTCTCTAACATTTAACTTTTGCGGTGGGAATTTTTTGTTATTATTAAAGTACATATTCTATTTAATATTCTTTTTAGTATCTTCATTTTTCTTATAATTCTAATCCAATCCTTTTTTTAAAGTTCAAATTTTCATTATCTACTTGGGTTTTTTTTAAATTGTTTATCTTCTTCATACTTTTAATCTCCATATCTTGTGTCATCTTCGCTATCTACAATATATACACAATCATAAAAAATTGTTAAAGAAATAAGAGTATCTTTCTTGACATCTTCTTCATAGTCTTCGAATCTATTGCTACAACTGTAATGTATGCGTCTTCAACTAGTTTGTTATCACATTTATACACATCACAAATCTTTACACATACTAATTACATTCAAATTGTGTTATATATTAGTTTTGTTTTCAATGTTTATGAACTTCACGACCATATCATCTTTAATGTCTTTATGCTTTTCTGCCACATTTAACACAGCTATACACATCATCAACTTTTAATTTAACATCACCATCAAGGTTTTACTGAATATTTTTTTATAGTGACATCATAGAATTTTTCTTCACATGTAGAATTTACGAAAGTGCTTCCTTCTTCATGTGCAACCATTGCATGATTGCAACCTACGTCTTCTGCAATCAATCTTTTACTGTGTTCTTCAATCTCATCTTCATGCTTACTTTACACACCACCTACAACATTGTCTTCCCTTTTTATAATTTTTTCTGCAGTTCTATGTGATTTGGATTCAACACTTTTATTAATACAAGTACTTTAAATCTCATCTCCAACATCAATTTGTTTGTGTTCTCCTTCAATTGTACGTGCACATTCACAAGTATTAGAGGTATAAAGTGATTTTAATGTCTACATAGGAATGTTGATAGTATTTTACATATTCCTCATTGATGATTTTCTCTTTAAGAAATTCATCATCAACCATAGCCATTTTGGTGTTATCATTTTCTTCAAATTTACTCTGTCACTTGTGTGACTTCCAAGGCCATATCATCTTGAATTATTTTCCATTTATTTTTTATTTTATAGCATTTAATTTATTGCAAATAGGAGATTAAGTTTATATTTGAGACCTAATAATGAGCCTACCTAACCATAGTGAATATAAGCAACATAGATCACAAGCATTTTTTTGTAAGCTTTGCTGGGGAGGCTAGTTTCTTGATGCAAGAGTTCACTTTAACTAGGATATCCTTCACTAACATCTCTAGGGACATTAGTTATCACTCGTTGAGGATTGTAATCTATATTCTTCTCACCTTGTAATCTATATTATTCTCACCTTGTGCATTGAAACTATCTACTTTAGAATTGATACAAGCTACGATTCAATGTTGCATTGAAACTATATACTTTAGAATTGATACAAGCATACGATTGAATGCTGGTAAGAGATATGTATATTCATGGTACTTATCAAATGGTTGGATCAACAAATACCAATTTGGTTGTACTATGGTTTTGTTCATCGCTCATGAAACATATATTTGAATTATGAAAGGCAAGAGGAGCTTGTGCTTCCGTGGTTTTTGGTTTCGTTTTTTGGATTTTCAGTGGGAAAGGCTCAATGGACAGTATGGTGTAGTGGGATATATTCTTCTCATTTCAATTATATCAGGGACAATTTTTTATTACATGGTTGGGATCCATCCAGGAATATCCCATTATGTATTTTTCAGAGGCCTTCATTACCTCAGAGGCTTGTTTATTTTTTACCTTTTCATTTTTTTGCTTGCAGGGAAAGTAAGTTAGGTAGGAAGGTCATTTTTCATTATCTGCATCTATTTGGTTGAAAATAATCTTGACATTTAACCGATTCATCTTCTAGTTTTGACATTTGTGTCTTGCGTCTTTTCCCATATGCTTATGACCCAATTCATAGTGCTTTTCTTGGCCAATTAGCTTTTCCTGATTACCTGCAAATCAATCTCTATAATGGCTCCACTTCAGGGTACTAGAAAATTATTATTACCCCACACAAACTTGGGGCTATTAAGAAAATGAGAGAGCAGACAGAGCTTGCACACAACACACAATAATGATCTGTATTACTTAATCATACACACATACATCACATATACATAGTTGGAGTGAGATCCAACTAACTCCAAACATGGAGATGTTGGTTGAGAGAATATCTCAACAGTCTCCTACAAAATCTCAAACCAATCCCAAACTTAGTATGTTGCACTAATGTGAGCATTATCTCTAACACCCTCCCTTAATGCTTACATTACAAATATTACAATCACAAATAATAATAAACGTTGTCTGATATTTGTCTGGTCTAGTCTTCACTAGCACTCATACCCACTCTGAAATCACCCGGTTTCCGCTCTTTTCTTCACACACTTTTGAGCTTCCCACTTGATTCATTTAAACTATAACGGTTTCCGACCATCTTTGACGAGCTTTGCACAATTGACGCTTCTCGACCTCCCGAAGGACAATCTCGATGCTGAACCATTCTATGGAATTGCCACCATCTGTGAATACACGGCCCTCCGTGATATTCAACAGTTATATAGGATAACATTCTGAATACTAAATGGCTTCAGCAATCAACTCTACACCTTGACCTTGCAAAAATAACCTGTAACTGACGTTCCCGGAGCATGACGGGTCACATCAGCATATAACATAAATTGACATAACTAAGTGAGCAATTGGTTCTCTCCCGGAGAACAACGGGTCAAGAACTACTAACTTGAATTGCATCACTCTGTTCTTATGATTGGTTCTTCATAATTTATAATTATATATAGACTCACAAACACACATCTCAATCTGCTCACTAAATAAAACAACTCATTTGACAAGAGGTCCCAGATTTTAACAAAGAGAACATTGAAAGGCGAATGCCAAAAAATCACTGATCATAAATATTGATACCAGGAAGACCATCAAGCATCGCCCTCCAGGACTGCAGTAAAGAAAACCAGCGATCTGGTATTCTCCGATCTAGATCTGACCCTTCCACAACCTGCCACAGCTGATCTGATTAAAGGAATTGATATCCTAGCGAATTGATTTCTGAAAGTCCACGCAGCAGTAAATGAGACAGTCAACATCTTTATCACAAAACTGCCTGCAGCTCTCTTCATGACTAGCACCGATGGTTCATTCCTTGTTGAATCGATCTGTAGATTCCATCTCAACGCTTCCACCAGTCGAATCTGCAGCGGCAGCTTCTACGATCTATTCAAGTGCAGCAACCTCGTGAAGCCAAACTCCGATGAGCAGGTGGGGCGGCTCTTCACGCAGGTGTCGGCTCAGCTCTTCGCGCAGTTACTCTTTCGTCTATGATCTCCTTTTCGCCGGTGAAGTGAACATATTTTGACTGACAGAGTTCGCCTTCTTCAATTAGCTGCAAGCAACGACGGATGTGCACAGGCGTTAAAACAAAACACACACAAATACACTAAAAATCAACACTCTCATATGTACAGAAAATGAAATATGCTCTCAATCTCTCATATTCCAGCCCCTCTCGTGAGAGAGTCAAGGCTGTCCTTGCTCTGATACCATATTAAGAAAATGAGAGAGTAGGCAGAGCTTGCACACAACACACAATAATGATCTGTATTACTTAATCATACACACATATATCACATATACATAGTTGGAGTGAGATCCAACTAACTCCAAACATGGAGATGTTGGTTGAGAGAATATCTCAACAGTCTCCTACAAAATCTCAAACCAATCCCAAACTTAGTATGTTGCACTAATGTGAGCATTATCTCTAACAGGGGCGAATATCCATTTAAATGCCTAGAAATCACACCATGAATCATATCATTCAAGGTTATATTTGTGATTGAGAATTGAGGGAAGTAGGTAGTGCAGATTACTTGTAACCTTATTGGTTTTTACATATCGAATTTACTCTGCTTTAACCAATCCATCCATATTCAGGTTACATTTTTGACGATATATTGTTTTACCATATATTTTTTCAAGGCCTTCTGCTCTCACATTTGAAATGATAGTAGAAGTGTCTACTTAATTGGATTGTGAGCAACAACATATACGTTTCCTAGTAGTTCAATATGCAAGGAATGTGGTAACAACATATAAGTGTGAAACTGTTGCGTATGTTGAAGCCTTATTTATTAGTTGTATTAGCCATACCTCCATCGTTCATAACTCTCTCTCTATCCAGCAGCGGATAAAAACTCATTCTCTTTTTTGTGCTTCGTCTAGCCTAATGTAACACTTGTCCCTAACTTCATGGTAGGGTTACAGTTCTTGCATTTTAAGGCTTTGGCTTATGGGTATAACTTCATGGTAGGGTTAGGGTTCTTGCATTTTAAGGATTTGGCTTATGGGTATAATTATTCGTGTTGGTATCCAGGTAATTCTTGCAACTTATACTCCAATAGAGGTTCATTTTTACCATGGATACAACAATTTAAATTACAAATTTATCAATAAGAAAATGACCCTTCATGGTTGTTTTAATTGCAGGGAACATTCATGCTTTTTTCAGGGTACATATTCCAAAGCCTTCATGGTGGTATCCTATGCATTGTATTAGTTTTCTTCACTCTCATGTTCTTCACTTTGACTGCCAGTACAGGGTTGTATTGAACACATTAGGGTTTTGGGATATTTTCTTAAACTTTCTCCATGATTTTAATGTATTGCAGGCATGAAGTTTTGTTGGGTAGTTTTAACGGGTTGTTCCTTTAAAAATTTAAAAATTTAAATGTATTATTCTCGCATTTTTTTTCTTTGTGAAATTGTATAATTGGTAAATTGTTTTGTTGGTTAGTCCAGAATGGAGTTAAACTGATCTGGTTGGAAGAATCAATAGTCATTATTATCTTGGTGACATGAGTGCAAGTTATGCAAAATTCACATTTCAACTTGTGGGCTTGGATATAAAACTTATCAATGCAATAATTCAAATTTTATATAAAACATATGAAATACGCCAATACCACGGTAAATCGATAGTCATTATTAGCTTGGTGGCGTGAATGCCAATTATGTATAATTCACATTTCAACTTGTGGGATTGGATATAAAACTTATGAATGCATTACTTCAAATTTTATATAAAATTTTTATAAACATATACATACACCATACACTATTCTGGGAGGCTATTCAAGGTCAGGCCAGTCTATGCTCCTAGGATTCAAGTAGTTATACAACGCGCTTAAATGACATATGCATTTATTTTTCATGAACTCACCTACTAATCTTATGTATACCTTGCAATCCTTGCAGCCTATATTCTCTATTATATGCCTAACCTATTATGAGGGTACACTCTACTAATACAACATCAAAAGGGTATGAGTTAAAAATATATATTATGCATCTTGCATAGTAATGTAAGAATTCCCTTCATAATCATGTAATCAAATATTTTTGGCATCCCACCGTTCAAATCTAAAGGAAAATATTTTCACATCCCATCTTTCAAATCTAAGGGCGAGGAATATGTATTTTAAAACGAAAGGGAGTTAGGGGAGCTTTTGAAGAGATGCAACAATAGAGGATAAAAGAAGAAACCAAAAGCAAAAGACGGGAAAGCAAGTAAGACCTTTAAGGGAGAGGGCCTGGAAGGGATTGATGACGGCAATAAAGAATATTGAATATCTAGCTATGGCATCAAAGATTGGGGCATATTGGAGAGAAGGGCCTTCGAGAATTGTTGGACCAGCGTTCAACAACACTTGCTTAAAGATTCGTATTTGGTTGGGTACCACAAGACCACTAGCACTATTTACTTTTAGTATGCCTATTTACCTTATGAGGCTAATGCTCTAAGCATTATTTGTTTATTTTCATTCCCATATCTAGTAGTGGACATCTAACAATCAATTATTAATCCACAAATTATATTGTGGGTTTTACTTATTTATTATCATCCCTATACTATATCTAAACGAATTGTGACAATCAATTATTAATCCACAAATATAATTTGTGGGTTTTTACCGAGGGGCAACAAAGGTAGGACAGAGTTTCAAAAGGCCATTAATCCACGAGGAGAGGGGTTTATGTCTATTAATTCTCATTTATCTGAATGACGTTCACATTTTATTAAGAAGATTTGAATATATCTAAAATAAATTATGATAATTAATTATTCAATCATTATATTTTATTCTATTTTAAATATCTTAATTATATATTTTATTTTAAATATCTTAATTATATATAAAGTACAAATTAAATATATTTATATATTTTTATATAAGTCGTAAAATATATTATTATTTTAATCATTTTGTCAACAACAATTTAATTTTATATATCAATTACAAACCAAATACATTTACATATTTATATATTTTTATGTAGATCTATGCCAAATAATTTACTATCTCAATCTTCATATATTTGTGAACAACAATTTACTTTCTTATATAATCCATTAGAGATTATATTTGAAAAAAAAAAAATTTATAATATTAAAAAAATGGTTTAGAAACCAAAAATAAATTAATTGATTACCTCAAAATATTCATATTTTTGTGAACATTAGCTGGATGTATTAATCAAAAATAAATTAATTTATTACCTCAAAATCTTCATAATTTTGTGAACACTAGTTTAGTTTCTTTTGTATCTCATGTTTTAGAAAGTGTGTTTAAAAAACTAATAAATAATTATAATATTTAAAAAAATGGTTTAGAAACCAAAAATAAGTTAATTGATTACCTCAAATAATTCATATTTTTGTGAACATTAGCTGGATGTATTACTCAAAAATAAATTAATTTATTACCTCAAAATATTCATAATTTTGTGAACACTAGTTTACTTTCTTTTGTATCTCATGTTTGAGAAAGTGTGTTTAAAAAAGTAATTATAAATGTGTTTAAATTTTTTTATAATTAAGTGTTATGTTTAACATTTTATTTTAGATAATTAAAAGATGTTTTAGTAAAACTTTAGTTCTAATATCGTATTTTTTTTTATATATATCTATGATTTTATAAAACTTTTTCTAGTTATTACAATCATTATCAAATAAATTTTATTAAAATATTTCAAATATTGTAATAATTTTAATGAGTTTTACTATATTTATCTTAAAAATAAATTTATAAAATTTATTTCAATAATTTTGAAATAAATTTTATGTAATTTCAAATTAATTTGAATTTTTTTAACATTTTTTAATCATATTTCATTTTAAATTTTTTATTTTTGTAACTTTTTTTTTTCATTTTTAGTCTCTTCTATATTTCTAATAGTTTATAATATGTATAATCAAAACATTTCTAAATTATTTTATTAAAAAAATATTAATAGGTATGTATAAGTAGCTTTGCTGCTAATTTCACTTGTTTTAGTTTGTAAAACTTGTATTCTTTCTTACTATATAGAAATACTCATTGTTACCATGATAGAAAAGAGAATTCATGGAGGAAATGTATGTCATGCACTGTTGTTTTGTGACCATCTTTCAATATCAATTTTTTAATGTTGTCAAATTTACTTGCTAAAAATGTATACATTTTATTTTAAAGTATTTTTGAAATAATTTAATACTACATATGAATAACGTTTTGTTTTAAGTAAGAGTTTCATTATATTATCTTAAAACAAGAGGATTACATGGGATTCCAAAATTTTGGACTGTATCTTGCCATCTTTTCAACAAAGCTATCCAAACTACTCTTACATCAAAGATACCCGACATGAATTTCCCTTTCCCATACAAAAACAAGAAATTTACTCGGAAGTGTTGGACCGTTCTTGAGCATACAAACCATAATTACTAACACAACTTAAACTACAATAGAGCCGCAAAAGAGACCACGGGGGTCTATGGAAAACTAATAGAGATAAAGGTCCAAACAACCCATGCATGAAACATGGGAAGGCTATTGCAGGAAAGGGGTCTACTACATTTTCCTGAACATTGAAGGAAACATGATTGTGGATCACTAGGGCTGCGAGAATGGCGTCCACTTTGTCATTCAACTCGTTGGTTTCATAGTGGTGTTCTTTCCAACATTGGGTGGGAACCTCGTCAGCTTCTTCCATCTACAACCTCTCCCATAACACATGTCCCATTAAGTTTTTCATAGCCCAGAACAAAGCAACTGTGCGCTCATAGAGGCCGAGTCGGGAAACATTATTACCAGGGTCCATGAACCAGTTCTCAATGGATTTATTTTCTTTGTTTAGGCGGTCATCATCAAGATATTCCCATAATTCGGCCTCAATTCTCTCTAGGTGGTCTTCTACCTCAGTCGGGAGGCCCAGCTAGAAGTATCTATATTTCTCCCATGCCACCCTCTTTTGGGCCCTGGTGATATTTCTTTGGCCTCCAAGAGCCCTTCCCTTTGAGTCCTTACACTTGTTTCCCTTATTGCTTCCTACCACTGGATTCCCAAGCTCCATCGCCACAGACTAGGTAAATAGACAGGATTTCAAATCCAACCACCCCAAACACATATACAAAATGAGATTTTCGTGATGATGCATGCTGCCAGCTTTGCGTTGGTTACATAACAGTTTCCCATAACTGTCCATGATTATGGAAGTACTGCTGCTTAGTTTAGCTTCTTTAAGTCAAGATTAAGATATCCTTCCTTAGCTTCTCAAATTCACCATCATTCATATTTATTGTTTCCCACGTGGAATGAATTTTCCACATTCCTTCCTTTGAAATAACATTCATGAGATATAAAGGGAGTTGTAATTCCCCACTGCATTTCCACCTGTCACCGATGTCCTTCCAGGTGCCAAACAGGTGGCAAGTTCATTATCATGGTTAATGTCCTGACTAGTTTGCATTTCATAATGTGTCCTTGCTATAATACCCCGGTTTTAACCCGTTTGCATTAAAAGGTATATGATGTAATATTGTAATTAATCATGGCATGGAGTTAAAGGAAAAGGCCCCACCATGAATTAATGTTTTGTGTTTCGGCGATTGGAAGTGATGCCGATGGTATTTTGTGCTAGCCATGCACGTTAAAATGTTGGACATCATGTTTGTATGCAAAATTAATAAAAAAACTACAACCATCTATGTCGGTGCAACGGTAATGAAAAGGGCATGACTTCCTAAGGTTAATGGGGGGGATTATCTAACCCATGGAAGCCATTGGGGAATAGCCAAGTGTCAAGAGGTGAACCCATCTAGATGTCCACCACTCTTTTTTTCTTACTCACCCTTTTTCCCCTTGTCTCATCTACCAACCGAATTAATTCAGCAGGAGTTGGTTCGGGGCAGTTATTACCTTGGGAAGAAGTGCATGGACAACGTTAGTCTGGCAGGGATATCAGCTCCTGACCACACGCAAGCCCTGAGGAGATGTCCTTCATTTTTCCTCACGCAGGAGTGGAAGACCGACATTCCATCCTCACGTAGACAATCGTTCTCTCTTCTCCTCACGCCCAGGTTGGGATTCTTGGTTGTTCTCCTCATGCACAATTTGGGACTGTTTCCTCACGCAACGAGTTGGAAGAGTGGCCTCAGGGGCACAATTTCTGCTGGGTGTGTGTATTATTCATATCGACTTGGGGTTCTGTGTGTATGTCCCCTGTCCAGGCTGAGATTCGGATCTCCCCTTCCATTTCGGCTGTGTATTTCCCGTTGCTTCAGTGTTGAGAGTGGGGTTGTTGTTCTCCCCATGAATTTTGGTTTGATGAGGGTTCATTTTCGTTTCGGGTTGCTGTAGATTCTTATTGAGTCATTTTGGCCATGATAGGGCCAACAAATACTCAGGAATCGGATTCCCCAGTCAGAGCTGTGAATCTCTTGTTTTGTTGCACGTATGCAGTGGTTGGTCTTCGGACTGTGTTGGAGTGGGAATGAAGGCTTGGTATGCTTGATAAACCTGGTGTGTTTGGGAGCCACACAGTTAGAGCTAGTGGCTTTCTTCTCCACAACCCCTGAACAACACTGGAAGGGAGGTCAGGGCTTGAGGGACTGTGTAGCAGAGAAGGGACTGATGTCCTTGTGTTGGGTGTGTGTGGGTTTCTTAGAAGTCAGGCTAGTTCTGGTGTAGGTGTCCTTAGTTCTTCAAGGAGCCCACTAGCTTAGCATCCAATTTCCCCAGTATCCTAAATATCCTGTTAAACCCACTGTGTGGGCTTGGCTGAATCGTGTACCTTTGGTTACGTGTGAGTCAGCTAGCTTCCCTTTCATCCTTGTGGAATCATGCCCAGCTCAGGGGTGGCAGTGTTGCTGAGAGATTGATGAGCACACTGGCCTATGGTTGGGTGGAACATTGCAGCGATGTAGCTGGTTGCTGGACAAGCTTCGTATAAGATAAGTACCCTTGTTTATCTTGTATATTTCATCTCTGCAATTGTATTTACTGTTTAATGAATTACAATGAACATGCCAAGTGCTTGAATGTATGGTTTTGCTTCCGCTGAATGGTAAAGAGGTATCCATGTTTTACTTCAAAGATTTTCAAATTTTATGTATATGTTCATGGGGCTAGTTGCCCCCGTTAGATCGTATGGTGGTAGGGTCCTCTTCATCGGTCGGAGGGTCCAGGACACTATAGTGTGGTATCAAAGCTCATGTTGTAGCATGGGCCTCAATGGGCCGTGAAGAATCAGTGACAGAGGTAAGTTACCTCTGCCCAACAACAGGAAGAAATGGGAAAATGTAAAATGACAGGAAAATTTCAACGAAAATTTTCTAAGGGTGAAAAACATCGGAAGGCTTAGGTTGAAGCCCATCCGATACGTTAGATGACTTAGCTGGAAGCTCATCTAATGCTCCGGATCACCTAGACGGAAGTTTGCCTGACAAGAACCGGCAGAAGAAAAATTTTGAAATTTGTTCAAGTTTGGAGTTTTGTCGGTGGTTTCAGCGGGAAGGAGCCGAGGGTTTCAGCGGAGAGAAGTCGACGGTCTCAGCTGCGTTAAGCCGAGACACAGTCGATGAAGGAACCGCTACGGAAAATTTTTCAATTTTTTCTTTCTTTCTTTCTTTTTCTACGTGTTGAAATCATCAGAAGGAATCAGCTGAAGACTGTCGAAACGTCGGCTCAAATTTGTTGAAGTTCTTCAAAACGTCGGCCCATTTAGAAGGAAGGACTTTCGATGCCGCCGGAGGTAAAAAGGTGAAGACGGAGCCGAGGTGTCGGCGAGGCTCTCTGAAAGGGATCCGACATGGCGGTAGAAGGGAGAAGAAAAATTTTCTGGAAATTTTTCTAAGTCCAGGAAATATTGGAAAGGTTTTCCACTGTCTTTCGGGAGAAGTTCTCCAAAGCATTGTCGAAAGTTGTTCGTTGAAGCGGAGCAAGGTGTCTGCGAGGACCTATTGAAGGAAGCCGAAGCGTCGAAAAAATTTAGTTGATTGAGCAGCCAATGCGGCGGCGGGCGGAGGAAGAAATTTATTCGAAAATTTTTCAAAGTATAGAAAACTTCGGAAAAATTTAGAGGATCGGTCTGCCGATACATCGGAGAAATTTAGAGGATCGGTCCGTCGATATGTCAGAGAAATTTAGAGGATCGCTCTGCTGATACGTCAGAAAAATTTAGTGGATTGGACAGCCGATGAGCGTCGGAAGGCGAATGAAGCTTAGACCGTTGAGGTGTCGAAAGCATAGTCAACTAAGGATCTGATACGTCGGGTGGTTAGTTGGGAAGGGACCTAATGTGACAAAAGAAAATTTTGAAGTTTTTAGTGGGATTTCTCAGTGGATTTCAGCAGTTTCTCAGTGGGATTTTCAGCAGTTGTCAGTGGATTTTCAGGGCTAAAAAGGAAGAAATTTATATGTTTTGGGGCAAGTTAGTCAAACCCAGAGTTCATAAAATATTAACGGTGCATTGGAAATGATATCCACAAGTTACTGAGTGTTCCTCATTGTATGGACTAACTTCGCCCGATAGAAAAATTTTCCTGAATCTTCCAAGATTTGCTCCTACAGGTGGCTGAAGTTGGCATTCCAGACCAGAATACAGTTGTGTGTAAAAGTGCAAAAATTTGGTGGAAATCGTCATTTTAGAAGTAGTGTGATTTTCTCACCCAAATTCAGAATGGAGCATGGGGGTAGGCATTGGAAATCTTATCCAGCAGAGAATAGTGGGAATCACTAGAGTTTGAATGAGGAGCAGAAGAGTACTAGTGGTTTTTTTGACAAAAAAAAATGTGTTGCCAATATGGATAAATCCGAGAATTGCATGCCTAGAAGTAGCAAAGACCATGAATTCAAACCAGCTATTATGTGGAAGAGGAATTCCATGCAAAGATGAGGGACTTGAGAGGTAAAATTCCTTAAACCTTGTCTTACTAACTATATTTATATTTTATAAGCTTTGTATACATAAACAAATTATGGCATGGGGATGCTGAAAATGCATGGGGATATGTTTTGCATGCATAGGATATTACATATTGGTAAGAGTAGTGGGAATTATACATTTACAAAGAACCACTAATTGTAAATACTGTATTGGTGTTGGTATTGGTAGAAAAAACAAACGACAACAGGGGCATGGCTAAAGATGTTGATGATGTTGTTATGGGACCATCAACCTTAAGAGACAATAGATCCACGATCAAGAAGATGGTGAGCGAATTCTGCAATCCTCTGCAAGAGGCCAACTAAACTGGTAATATCCAGGGTGTAAGTAGGATCCAGGAAGGTAATGGTTTAATTATGATAATTGCATAAGTGTTGGGAGGGGATTGGTTAAGAAATCCTATTGAACCATATTTAGCAACCTTGGAATGGTATGCATTTAGGAATGAAATGCATTCATATGAATGGCATACTGCCATCATGTGGCGGGGCATGGAGTGGTAAAGGCAAGAGGCCTCATACCATGTGGTTGTTTAAAAATTTATACTACATTCATATAGAAATATATCATGCCCTGTGAATGTTGATATGAACTTAATAACCAAAACAAGTGAGGACTGGTGGTCTTGATTATAGTAATGCATCCTATATGAGGTAGTCATGGTTAGGCCATAATATGGTGGAATGCATAGTATTATGAATCCATACAAGGTAGCATTAAGCGGATATGCATGAAGAGATTTTATAAATCTTGTAATTTTCCCTCGAGGGGATGCATATGAAAAGATTGAGTAGATGTTGTAAAGATGTATGTATAAGTATGGGTGCGCATGTTGTGATGCATTGCATGAATACATAAGGATGGTGCATGTGTTATTATGACTAACTAATGACGGAAATGATGAATTGATGATGATTCCAGGATCATTTCATGAACTACTATGAATGTAGGATAGTAAATACATGAAGAGGGTAGCCATACTCCATTGACTTCCAGAGTGCTCCGTGGAAGGGCAAAGTGGTACAAGTGACACGACTGTGAAATCAAGAGTACCTAAAAGATCATTTAAATTGCATAAATGATGTGACTGCACCTTGCCATATTAGTATGATAAATGATTTGCATGAACTTAATGGGTTTTGGTAATATTAATATGCTAACAGCTGGAAGTATTTGAATTCTATAGATCTGAAAATGCTTCAGTGATTGTTGCAGCAATGAAAAGTTATATGCATCAAGACTTACAAAGTGTTTGGCTGATTGAAGTTCAGATTTCAGGTAGATTGTTTGGGGCATGGAAATGTGGATAATACCATGATGAAGGCTGAAATATACCATGTGAAAGAGACAAACCTCATGAGAATAGTCTCATGGTTGTGAAAATAGTTTGTGTACAGAATGGATTGTCAAGTTGGACTTGTAAAATTCAGATTTGAGAATTGCTGATAATTACTAATCATTGTTGGCTTACATGGAATTGTGTTAGGAGAATGTGCCGTAAGTGGATTCTCATGTTATGCTAGTAAGCATAAAATTATAATGGGCATAGTGGTGCTGCTTACAAGAGGATCACCTCATTGCTAAGCAAATCAATTTCTGTAATAGACAGAGTTGCAAATTCATATTGAATTTAATTACTGATGCCATTGCTTGGTTATGGATTATTAGTAGATGAAGATTGACTGTTTGGCTACTTGATGAATGTGCCAGGTATACACATTGCAGGAAGACCATGTGTGATGGCCTGCAGGAGCGAAAATTCATGGGAAGGTCCCCTATCTTGGAAATGGGTTTCGGGTGAAACTCCATTGGACATTTTGGGAATGTCCCATCTGCACTACATGATTGGTAAGCAACATGAGTGAGATGATATATATTATGTCAGTAAGACATGTGTGGGATAATGGAATGTAAAAAGGAGTTGGGATGGAAAACTGAGGGACTGTCAACTCGGAGAAGGGAGCCCCCATTCCTCATTAACGAAGAAATATTGAATCTGCAAATGGATAAGTGTTCTATGACCCTATATAAGAATATGCATTTCTAATCATTAAAATAAATATGCAGAGCATTTCTTGATTTTATTCCATTATGACAAATTGCTTGAGTATGAGTAGGTCCTACATTGCTCTCATCGGAGAAGGGTGCACACTTTCCCGATGACAAGTCATGATAGAGTCTTCAATATTGACTACACCCTAGGGAGTGGACGCACTCCTGGTGTTTCAATACTTGATAGTGAGTGTTATGAAACATGGTTACAGTTTTAGAGAAATAACGCTGATGAGTTTTCTTACATTGCTTGTGTGGTTAGGCTAAACAGATGCAATTTCATGTTGAACGCTAAAGAGCCAAAGAAAAAGGTTGTTGCGAGGGGTTGCGGTGTAAGGGTCGATGTGTATAACAGGATGTTGTGGGGATTTTTTATGAGGATGTTGTGGAGGTTGTGGGGATTTTTTTTTGATGAGTTGTTGTAAAGGCATTGCTGAAATAGGGTTGTTATATGCCTAGGAATCCATAGTAGAGCCTTGACCTAGAAATGCTCGTGGTTAAGTTTCCTTCCTAGTTGGCTTGAAGGTGTACTGACTGGACATTAAGTATTTGATGTTGTGGAGAAGCTTGCTTGTTGACCTAACATCCAAGCCCATAGGCAATTCCAAGGCTTGCAAAGCAAAGCAGGACCCTGTGGACTAGAGAGGAGACACACAATATAGATAAGTATTGGATTATCTGCAGCTTCTTGATTACAAATATACATGTGTATATGATTTGGTTATGATCTTCTAAGCTCTTGTTTAGAGATTTTAAAAAAAACCCGATGAGAATAAACTAAACATGTGAATCCATTCAATGTTTGAATATAGGTATCACCGGGAGCGAGGACTATGAAGGCATCCTAGGGATGCATATGGACATGTGATCGTCCTAAAGAGATCAACATGAGAAATAATGAAGAGGGTGCTAGTGGGACTATGTAGGTCCTAGGAGCCAAGAGTTGCAGGCAAACCATGTGGAGAGACTCCATGGTTGAGAGGTCTGGAATAGACCATAGACGCTAACTGTCATGGCCAAGAAGGGTTGGTCAAGCATTCACAGTGAAGCGAAAGAGGCTAGGAGCATTAGAACCACAATGGTGGTGTGGGTTCCAGAATGGAACAAGACACACAAGAAAAAAACTCTTACTGCCATCTCTTTCCTTTTTTATTTATTTATTCACTCATGCATTTATAAAAATAGAATTTTTTTTTTTGAAAGCATGAATGGCTAAAAGTAGAATGTGTTTAATTGCTCAAAATAAATGGTGAATGATGGAATAGTTAATTCCCTACCCAAGAATGGACGTGAATGAGCTCATGTTCCTGTTGGGAAGGTATGAAAAGCATGAAAGCCTCCTCCATAAGACTTGGATTACCCATGTCAATTGGGCAATTAATTGACTGATTTTAATGCTTATATTATGCTTGGTCTAACGAAGATTACAATGATGCACTTCACTAGTGAGAAAAGTGAAAACTAGTTGTGCACATTGACCATGGCAGCAAACCGAAGGCTATTGCACTTGGCTGAAAGTCTCCTTCAAACAATTGCCAAGACCCAAGAAAATATTTGGGAGATTCTTAGGATATAGAAAAAGTAGAATGAGATGAACCACAAGGTTTTGCAGGACTCTATTTGTCTACAAAGAGAGGTAAAAAGCATTATGGGAGCAATCCGTAAGGGAAAGGAAAGTGGATCAATGATGAGGCATTCGTCCAATAGGTCCATTAGGAAACGTTCCAAGCATGAAGACTCAAAGGAAATTGAGCAGGTAAAGATGTAGCAGCTAGTGAAATGTTGGAAATGCGGAGGACATCATTGCCGCCGAAACTGCCCAACAAGGGAACATCAAGAGGGTAGCAGCCAACAAGTTCCTAGACTTGGGGATGAGCCGAAAGCTGAGAACTAGCAGGAGAAGCTTGTGGAATCCAAAGGGCTTGGTCCTGAAAGTTCAAAGTAAATAATTGAACGTAGGACAGACCTGCAATTTTGAAATTTTGGACGTGTAAATTGTATATGTATTCCTAAGTATTGGAACACCGAGGATGGTGTTATTCCAAGGAGGAGGGGATTGTAATACCCTGGTTTTGACCCCGTTTGCATTAAAAGGTATATGATGTAATATTGTAATTAATCAAGGTGTGGAGTTAAAGGCAAAGGCCCCACCATGAATTAGCATTTTGTGTTTCGACAATTAGAAGTGATGCTGATGGTATTTTGTGCTAGCCATGGACATTAAAATGTTGGACATCATGTGTGTATGAAAAATTAATAAAAAACCTACAACTAGCTATGTCGGTGCAATGGTAATGAAAAGGGCATGACTTCCTAAGGTTAATGGGGGGGGTTGTCTAACCCGTGGAAGCCATTGGGGAATAGCCAAGTGTCAAGAGGTGAACCCATCTAGATGTCCACCACTCTGTCTCACTCACCCTTTTCCCCCTACCAACCAAATTAATTCAGCAGGAGTTGGTCGGGGGCAGTTATTACCTTGGGAAGACGTCTGCATGGACATCGTCAGTCTGGCAAGGCTGTCAGCTCCTGACCACACACAATCCCTGAGGAGATGTCCTTCGTTTTCTCTCACAAAGGAGCAGAAGACTGGCATTACATCCTCACGCAGATAGTCGTTCTCTCTTCTCCTCACGCCCAGGTTGGGATTCTTGGTTGTTCTCCTCACACACAGGTTGGGACTGTTTCCTCACGCAGCGAGCTAGAAGAGCGGCCTCAGGGGCATGGTTTCTGTTGGGTGTGTGTATTATTCATACAAACTTGGGGTTCTGTGTATATGTCCCCTGTCGAGGCTGAGAGTCAGATCTCCCCTTCCATTTCAGCTATGTATTTCCCGTTGCTTCAAGGTTGAGAGTGGGGCTTTGTTCTCCCCGTGAATTTTGGTTTGATGAGGGTTCATTTTCATTTTGGGTTGTTGTAGATTCTTATTGAGTCGTTTTGGCCACGATAGGGCTAAGAACGAATCAGGAATCAGATTCCCCAATCAGAGTTGTGAATCTCTTGTTTTGCTGCACGTATGCAATGGTTGGTCTTCAGACTATGTTAGAGTGGGAATGAAGACTTGGTATTCTTGATAAAATTGGTGTGTTTGGGAGCCACACATATAGAGCTAGAGGGCTGGATTTCTTCTCCACAACTCTTGAACAGCACTGGAAGGGAGGTCAGGGCATGAGGGACTGTGTAGCAGAGAAGGGACTGATGTCCTTGTGTTGGGTGTGTGTGGGTGTCCTAGAAGTCAATTTAATTCTGTTGTAGGTGTCCTTAGCTCTTCAAGGAGCTCACTAGCTTAGCATCCAGTTTCCCCAGTTTCCTAAATAGCCTGTTAAACCCACTGTGTGGGATTGGATGAATCGTGTACCTTTGGTTACGTGTGAGTCGACTAGCTTCCCCTTCATCCTTGTGGAATCATGCCCAGATTGGGGGTAGCAGTGTTGCTGAGAGATTGATGAGCACACTGGACTATGTTTGGGTGAAACGTTGCAGCGCGGTAGCTGGTTGCGGGACAAGCTTCGTATAAGATAAGTGCCCTTGTTTATCTTGTATATTTCATCTCTGTAGTTGTATTTACTATTTAATGAATTACAATGAACATGCCAAATGCTTGAATGTATGGTTTTGCTTCCGCTGAATGTAAAGAGGTATCCATGTTTTACTTCAAAGCTTTTCAAATTTTATGTATATGTTCATGGTGCTAGTTGCCCCGGTCAGACCGTATGGTGGTAGCGTCCTCTTTGCCGGTCGGAGGGTTGGGGACACTACACTTGCA